>JAODAL010035445.1:0-42941 GCA_025379985.1 Phyllomedusa bahiana | reverse complement strand
TTGAAAAAAAACTGACACTCTGAATGACTCTTCCAATGACTCTTCTGGCTGAGAACTGCAGATTTGAGCACTAATTACACGAAAACTACAGCATCTTACAGAATAAGGGACACAGCACTGGAAACAGCAGGTCTGACACTACCTTGTTCTGTCCTCAGTCAGGGGGGCAAAAACTATGTGACAGGTTCTCTTTAAATATGCAGAGGGAGCTTGGTTTGGACTTCATACAATGTTGTGTTTTAGTATGACACGCACATGACTGCCGCCGCTCTTAGAATCGCTTCACTATAAAATTCCCTGGGCAATTAAGAGGGCAAAACTGACCAAAATACTCAAGCGGGAATGTAGCCTGATAAAGTCATGCCAGTGAAAGCTGGAAAAAACAAGCTGAGAGCTCAGGTGGCAACATCAGTGACAGAGTGTGGAGATGACGGCGGCAGCCACAGCAGCATGAGGTCAGAGAGTGGCACAATGACATTCTGGAGGTGGCAAAAACTGGAGTAGGCCACAGAGTGGCACAATGATACAGTGTGGATGTCACGGCACCAGCAACAGCAGCAGCAGCATGAGGTCATAAAGTGGCACAATGACAGAGTGTGGAGCTGGGTGGCAATACCAGTCCCTGGTAAAGATGGTGGTAGGCAGATGGAGAAACTGGCAGCAGATGTGTGGTATCAGGTGGGTGGTGGCATCAGAATAGTGGCTGAGGCAGGTAGTTTGAACCCAGACTCATTTCTCACAGTTTGGGTGAGGCGTCATGGCTGATGTAGTCTGACGCCTAAGGCATTGGTGTGTGGAAATCCTGGCCGATCCACGCCTGATTCATCTTGATAAAGGTCAGTCATTCCACATTTCCCGTGGACAAACAGGTTCTCCTTGGGGTAACGATGGCCCCCGCCACACTGAACACCCGCTCTGATGCCACACTACTGGCCGGGCAGGACAGCTTCTCCACTGCAAACTCGGCAAGTTGCGGCCACACATCCAGTTTGGCTGCCCAGTAGTCCAGCGGATATTCTAACTGGGGTGGCAGAGTGCTGTCCAAGTAGGCCACCACCTGTTGGTTCAGGGACTGCTCCAGGTCCTGCTGCTGCTGGCGACTGCCCTCCTCACTAGACAGGTGAAGAAAGCTGCTCATCAGTGACTCCAGACTTAGGTTGCTGCTGATGGAGCTGGTACTGCTCCTACCCCCCCACTTCCCCCAGCAGCCGCGGCAGTAGTACGTGAGCGCTGAAGAACCCCCCGGTCAGACCTGTCAGAGGAGGGACGATGCCGCACATAAGCAGCGGCCAACTGATTACGGAGGATTCCCTATAGTATTTGAGTTTGTCCTCCCTCTCAGCAGCTGGGAAAAAGGCTCCCATTTTGGACCGGTAGCGAGGGTCCAATAGGGCGGAGAGCCAGAAGTCATCCCTCTGTTGGCTCTCCTGACTATTCGGCTGTCACTAGCCAGGCAAATCAGCATGCTGCGGGCCATCTGCACAAGTGACTCCGAGGGGCTCCCTGCCTCCATCTCCACTGTATACTGCCACGGTGCTTGCGGGTCATCTGCCTCGTCTTCCTCATCTCCATCTACCTCCTCCAGCTGCTCCTGCTCCTCCTCTCTTGTCACCTGGGTAGAAAATCCACTCATTTCACCAGACAATGCTTCTGCTCCAATGTCCTCCTCCTCCATTTCAGTCCCCACCGGACTCATGTGGCCGCGAGATGTAGTCGCCACGTCTCCAGTCCCCTGCCCAGACAAATTTTTCAGCATCTGTTCCAGGATATGAAGCAGTGGAATGACGTTATTCATCCCGTAGTCCTGGTGACTGACAAATAACGTTGCCTCCTCGAATGGCCTCAACAAACGGCAGGTGTCACGCATGAGCTGCCACTGGCTGACATCAAAGTTACACAGGGGAGTACTCCTGTCCTCCTGGATCATCAAAAAATCGTTAATGGCCTTTCTCTGTTCATACAGTCGGTCCAACATGTGCAGGCTGGAATTCCAATGGGTGGAAACATTGCATATCAGCGTGTATTGGGGGAGGCCGTTCTGCCGCTGCAACTCGAGGAAGGTGTTCCTGGCTTTGTAGGAATGGATGAAGTGCATGCACAGTTTCCTGGCCATTTTCAGAATCTTCTGAAGATCGGTGGAAGACTTCAGGAACCTTTTCACAACCAGATTGAGCACGTGCACGGAGACGGACGGGCCGCCCATTGTCCCTCCCCCGGGCTCCGATTTGCAGTTGGCATGGAGAAAGCCACACAGCGACTTCGTGCTGCATGCGACGGAGCAGTCCCTCCCCTGTGTGTCTTCTTTCGCCAAGGCAAGCCAGGTGTAGAACTGCGTGACACCGCTGTGCCCTACACATGTGGTATGATGGAGCAGTACTTGTGGAGGCTGAGATGGTGGTGGTGGTGGAGGAGGAGGAGGCGGACATTGGCGCAGGAGCCGCAGTTTGACAACGTGGAGGAGAAAGCGGAGTCTCCTGTCCAAGTTGTTGTGTGCCTTGGCAGGAAGCACATTCACCCAGTGGGCTGTAAAGGACATGTACTGGCCCTGACCGTAGTTACAGCTCCAGACGTCCGCGCTGCCATGCACCTTGGAACAAACCGATAAGCTCAAGGACTGGCCCACCTTCTGTTCAACATATTTATGAAGTGCTGGTACTGCCCTTTTGGAAAAGAAATTACGGCTTGGAACTCTCCATCTCAGCTCGGCACAAGCCATTAGTTCTCTGAACGATGCAGAGTCCACAATTTGGAAAGGGAGGGACTGCAGTACCAACAACTTGGACAGGAGCACGGTCAGCTTCTGCACCTTAGAATGGTTGGACGCATATTGTTGTCTCCTTGCAATCGCCTCGATGAACGACTGCTGGCGCCATGAGTAGCGAGGAGCAGGAGCATCTGGACCGGGAGATGATGTCAAAGAGAAACAGCTCCCTTCTGCAGAGGTGGTGGAGCCTTGACTGGCTGCAATGGCATGCGTGCCACTGGGCACTGCCGCTGGTGTTGCTGCGGCGGCAGGATGGACCACCACATCTGAGCCACGTTTCTCCCAGGCCACCGGATGGTGATGCTGCATGTGTTGACGCAGGGCCATGGTGCCAACGTTAGCTCCCTGGCCACGCTTCACGTTCTGCCTACAGATTCTACATATACCCATATTCGGCTCCTCCGGTGTCTTAGCAAAGAACTGCCACACCGCCGAGTAGCTGATTTTACCGCCAACGCTCCGCACTGAGTGACTTCTGCCGCCGCTGCCTCGCCGCTGAGCTCCTGTGCTGCTACTTTCTTGGACATGCGAAGCGGGTTTTTTACCCCGTGGCCGCTTGGCTCCTGACCTCACACTGCTGCTATCCTGCTGACTCACAGCCACACAACCCACTTGCTGGCTGCGCCGCTGCCTGACAGACAAGCTGACACCCTCTTCTCTTGACGTGTGATGAAGCTCTTGCCTCACCTGGCTCCAAGTGCGGTCGGCTACATCTCATCTTTTGTGTTTCATCATCATGCTGTCCTCATCACGGTCTTGGTATGCAGAGGCTGACCCCTCACAACTTGACCTCCATGCCATCTAACATCTATACTTTGCCGCCTACTGCAAGAAGCAGGGGATATTGGCCCCATTTCTTCACTGCCAAGTAGCTACTGACTGCCCTCCTCAAATTGTTCATCCTCGCTATATAGTGGCGCTGATCCCAGACCACATAGTAGATCTCTGGTGAGGGAACCAGATGGGACAGAGGCGGGTTGAGGACAGGTGAGGGCCATGACCCTTCCGGCCATGCCAACTAAGGGTATGTGTCTGACGTTCCCACGACTCTTGGCTAGGGTTTCAGATGTAATCTGGAGGAAGTGGATACTAGTCAGCCAATCAAGAACCATTGGGTTGCTGAACAAACACGCCGCTAGATGACATGCGGCAGTTGTGGCCTCACCGAGTGACCCTGCTGCGACGTCCCTTGCTGTGCTGCGACCTGGGCCTGCTCCAGGAATGTTTGTGCCTCTGCCACTCGCAGGTGAAGAGCCTGCCACCTCTCTGTCTGACATACTGTTTGTTCTAAAATGTACAGACACTGTTTGATGAAGATATCTGTATATGATAAATACACACCCTGTATTTGACTCCAAATGAACCCAGTAACAAGCTTGGGTAACCCTTGGATATAAATTGCGCTCCACAAATGGCCAGGAAAAATTTACTTGTATGTGTCATTTAAAAACACTGTGTATTTTACTGAATGTAAAAGCACAAACAGGCTTAATTAACCTTCGGATATGAATTATGCTACAGGCAAAATTGCTTCTTTGACGGTGAAAAAGAACGTTTCTTTTACTAAGTACAACTGCAGAAAAATACTTAGTTAACCCTTGGATGTAAATTGCGCAAAAGAATTGAGCAACCAAAAACTACCAGCTTTGTAGCGTGTTACAATGGCGTGTATTTTACGGTACACAGCAAGAGAAAAACTTGTAAGTAACCTTCGGTTGTGAAATATGCTACAGGCAAAATGTCTTTTTTGCCGGTGAAAAAGATGGTTTATTTTAGTCACCACAGCAGCAGAACAACGCTTAATTAACCCCTGGATGTAAATTGCGCAAAAGAATTGAGCAGCCAAAATCTACCAGCTTTGTAGCGTGTTACAATGGCGTGTATTTTACGCTACACAACAAGAGAAAAACTTGTAATTAACCTTCGCTTGTGAATTATGCTACAGGAAAAATGTATTTTTTGGCGGTGAAAAAGACGGTTTCTTTTAGGTTTATTTTAGTCACCACAGCAGCAGAACAATGCTTAATTAACCCCTTGATGTAAATTGCGCAAAAAAAAATAAGCAGCCAAAAAACTACCAGCTTTGTAGCGTGTTACAATGGCGTGTATTTTACGGTACACAGCAAGAGAAAAACTTCTAATTAACCTTCGCTTGTGAATTATGCTACAGGCAAAATGTCTTTTTTTTTGCGGTGAAAAGACGGTTTATTTCAGTCACCACAACAGCAGAACTACGCTTAATTAACCCCTTGATGTAAATTGCGCAAAAGAATTGAGCAGCCAAAAACTACCAGCTTTGTAGCATGTTACAATGCCGTGTATTTTACGGTACACAGCAAGAGAAAAACTTGTAATTAACCTTCGGTTATGAATAGCGTTGAGCGATTATTATCGACAAAGTTGAAATCGGCACAGTATTTACGTTGATCGGATTTTTTAGATCACGCGATAATTTAGGTTAAAATCTGTGCATAATCTATTAATATTGAGCCATTTTCGGCGCTTCCTGTCATTTTGGCGGCCAGCAAATCAGCTTACAGAATAGAGCAGGGTGAGATGTGTGTGCGACGTCATGACTGGGATGTGTATGGTTGCGATTGGCTGGAAAAATCACATGACGTCGTTTTACATAGAACAGCCCTTCCTGTTCATGATCAATGTGTGTCAGTATCTCAAAGCAGTAGGTCGTGCGCTCTACCTCTGTGCAAACAGCTCAGCGAAATTAGTCTAGTTGTTCACAGCGACAGCTCTACTTTTAGCTGTGATCCTTAGAACTCAGTGAGATCCGAGATTTGCAGATTTTAGGTCGTTAGGCAGAGAATTTTAAAGGAGCATCTACCGCTGTAAAGTCACGGGGAGAGCGGGGGTGGGGGGGCTGGTGGGCGAACACAGACAAGCTCTTTAAAGAATACTGGATATTGTATTGCAGACATTGCATTGCAATAGCTTTATTATTAACAGTTTACTGTTGAGATATTACTTGGATATTGGGCAGCCTGAACTTATATTAGGATACAGATCTTTTCTAATAACTGCAGGTCTATTTGTTAGGTGCAAAACTCCACTTTGATTATCAGTATAAATTTCAGATAGGTGTTCTTTTTCAATTTTGCCCAGTTCATCTTTGTTGATATAGGTACCTTGCAGTTAAATTTGAATCCAGCAATTTTGTAGTCACCACAGGTTGATAGGTGCCGAAAATACATTTATTATCCGTATACATTTCAGATACGTGTTTTTTGCACTTTTGCCCAGTCCAGATTTGTTGATAGAGGTACCTTGCAGTTTAATTTGAATCCAGCAATTGTGTAGTCACCACAGGTGAAATGATAGGTGCCAAAAATACCTTTTATTATCCGTATACATTTCAGATACGTGTTTTTTGCACTTTTGCCCAGTCCAGATTTGTTGATAGAGGTACCTTGCAGTTAAATTTGAATACAGCAATTGTGTAGTCACCACAGGTGAATTGATAGGTGCCAAAAATACCTTTTATTATCCGTATACATTTCAGATACGTGTTTTTTGCACTTTTGCCCAGTCCAGATTTGTTGATAGAGGTACTGTCACGTCAAGGGAGGTGCAGTGAGCCCTAACTGGAACCCAGCCCACTGTCCCTGCCTACTTGACGTGCTGCCCTAGGTGGCAGACGGCAACTGGGCGACAGTCCTTGCGCTGCTAAAGTGATGGGGCACTCAGAAGGAAGAATAGTCAGACAGTCCGATAAATCTCAAATAGGAACGCCAAAGCCACAAAACAGAACCAGAGGGATAAACGTAAACAAGCCGAGGTCAAGTGCCAAAACGGAAGTGAAGCACAAAATCAGGAGACAAGCCTTGGTCAGGAGAACAAGCCGAGGTCAGGTACACAGATAAGCAAAACACAATAACTGAACAGGAAACACAAGGTAGCCAGGAATATCACAGGAGCAGCAGTCAGCTTTCAGGGAGTTTAAATGGGATTCCTGGATACCGCCCCTGCAGCTGATTGGAGCGGCCTCCGGGTCCTCCCATTGGCTGGTGCACTCGTCCCCTGTCAGGGGTGGCTGGGCCCCTGTCACTCACAGGTCTGTCAGCAGCAAGTGTATCAGGGAGGGAGTGCACATCAGCTGTTGCAGCCTGTCTGCAGTCTGAGCACAGCTTAGCCCTGACAGGTACCTTGCAGTTAAATTTGAATCCAGCAATTGTGTAGTCACCATAGGTGAATTGATAGGTGCCAAAAATACCTTTTATTATCCGTATACATTTCAGATACGTGTTTTTTGCACTTTTGCCCAGTCCAGATTTGTTGATAGAGCCACCTTGCAGTTAAATTTTAATCCAGCAATTGTGTAGTCACCACAGGTTGATAGGTGCCAAAAACACCTTTTATTATCCGTATACATTTCAGATACGTGTTTTTTGCACTTTTGCCCAGTCCAGATTTGTTGATAGAGCCACCTTGCAGTTAAATTTGAATCCAGCAATTGTGTAGTCACCACAGGTTGATAGGTGCCAAAAATACCTTTTATTATCCGTATACATTTCAGATATGTGTTTTTTGCACTTTTGCCCAGTCCAGATTTGTTGATAGAGGTACCTTGCAGTTAAATTTGAATCCAGCAATTGTGTAGTCACCACAGGTGAATTGATAGGTGCCAAAAATACCTTTTATTATCCGTATACGTTTCAGATACGTGTTTTTTGCACTTTTGCCCAGTCCAGATTTGTTGATAGAGGTACCTTACAGTTAAATTTGAATCCAGCAATATTGTTTTGATTTGAGGGATTTGAGAATAGCTGTGATTTGCCGTCTTTTAATAAGAGATGTTCCAAAATGTTTTTGTATGTGTTCCGGACCCAATAGACGTCTGGGTATCCAAAATGGACGAATGGCCCGAGCTCGCTCGCCACGCCATAGAGGTGTTGTCCTGCCCAGCAGCTAGCGTCATATCTGAGCGGACCTTCAGCACAGCTGGAGGAGTCATTACAGACAAACGCATCCGGCTTTCCACAGATAATGTGGATCGTTTGACTTTCATCAAGATGAATCAGGCATGGATCTCTGATGATGTTGTGGCCCCAATTGCCGAGGTCACCTATTAGTTGCCGGTCTACTTCACATTCCTCTTCAAACAGAAATGGTCCTCTTGAAAACTTTTTTTTAAAGTGATAATTTCTTACTGCAATTTTTATTCTCAGTTCCCAACAGTTCATTTTGCTGGTTTTGCTGTGAGGAGACTGTAAAAGACACCAAGGTTTCGTATTCCATTTACTCACTTTATCTTTAGAAGTTTTCGCATTGTCAATGGTTTTGAGGTCATGTTGCTGTGAGATACAGCTATAATTATGGTCCTTTGGAACAGAAATGTGACCTCTAAGTGGCATTTCTCCATCACAATTTTAACAGTGGCTGAGAAGTCATTTTTATAATTTTTTGGGTCATGCTGCTTTGAAATGCAGCAATACTACAGGTCCTATTATAAAAAAAAATTTGGTTTCTAACAGACATTTGTTCTTCACAATTGTCAAAAGTGGCTCAAGGGTCATGTTTTGAATTTTTGGGGGCATTTTGCTGTGACATGCAGCTATACTACAGGTCCTATTATAAAAAAAATGTTGTTTCTAACAGACATTTGTTCTTCACAATTGTCAAAGTGCTCATTGGTCATGTTTTGAATTTTGGGGGGCATTTTGCTGTGACATGCAGCTAGACTATAGGTCCTATTGTAAAAAATGTGGTTTCTAACAGACATTTGTTCTTCACAATTGTCAAGAGTGGCTCAAGGGTGATGTTGCTGTCAAAAACAGGAATAGGTAGGACACTGTTAATGGACACATATTGCAAAATGACTTGTTTTGCAAGATCTTTAACATAGCTAGCAATCCCTGTATTGAGACAACCCATTTAATATAATTAAAAAAAAGAGAAACAAAGACATGGTGGGATTCCATCCTATTTTAAAAATGTGTTTTCTAGAATTGAACTACTAAAAAACTTGCATGTACAAAATAGCTTGTAAAATAATTCCTCTGAATTGTACTTGGATGTTACATGATGTCTTTACAATATGTAGGTTATTCAGAGGACATGGAGTATGGAGCACGGACAGAGAACAAAGAACAGAGACAATTTCCTCCAGCACGTTGAGTAAAATGAGAAAAAGAATGCCAAGAAAAAGGGCACCTGGGTGGAACAGGAGCGTTAACCACCAGTATTTCCAAGTGAAAATACTGGAGGGGCAAGCGCTACCCAGGTCTTGACTGTGTACTGAGGATGGCTGGAGGTCTTACCTCACACTTCCGCTTCCGCACTCTGCTTCAGCACGACTGTTTTCGTTGCTGCATCATAAGGGCATTTTTACCGTGTTAATAGATGAAGGACGCCAGCCTGGGCTCTCACCGCACCCACTGTAACTCCGGCCCTGGCAGCTGAACCTGCGTGTTAATAGATGACAGACGCTAGCCTGGGCTCTCACCGCACCCACTGTAAGTCTGGCCCTGGCAGCTGTACCTCTGTGTTAACAGATGGCTGATGGCAGCACTGGCTCTCAGAACCAGAGGAATAAACGTAAACAAGCCGAGGTCAAAAGCCAAACGGAAGCAAAGCACAAAATCAGGAGACAAGCCGGAGTCAGGAGAACAAGCCGAGGTCAGGTATACTGGTAGCAAAACAACAAAACAAAGAACAAGAAACACAAGGTAGCCAGGAATATCACAGGCGCAGCAGTCAGCTTTTCAGGGAGTTTAAATGGGATCCCGGATACCGCCCCTGCAGTTGATTGGAGCGGCCTCCGGGTCCTCCCATTGGCTGGTGCACTCGCCCCCTGTCAGGAGTGGCTGGGCGTCTGTCACTCACAGAGCTGTCAGCAGCAAGTGTATCAGGGAGGGAGCACACATCAGCTGTTGCAGCCTGTCTGCAGTCTGAGCACAGCTTAGCCCTGACAGTCACTGTACAAAATAGCATAGTACCACTTTGTGATCTGTGGGTCAAACAGGTTTAGGGGTCATGCTGTGGTACAGGACAGGCATAGTCAATGTTCAGTTCAACTAAAATGGTGGTTCAAAGACTCCTTTTTCCGGCCCTTTTTTAATGGGGGGGTCATGCAGGTTTGGGGCTCATGCTGTGGCCCAGGACAGGTATAGTCAATGTCCAGTGAAACTAAAATGGTGGTTGAAAGACTCCTATTTCCGGCACTTTTTAATCTGGGGGTCATGCAGGTTTGGGGCTCATGCTGTGGCCCAGGACAGGGATAGTCTATGTCCAGTGAAACTAAAATGGTGGTTCAAAGACTAATTTTTCTGGCACTTTTAATCTGTGGGTCAGACAGGTTTAATGGTCATACTGTGGTAAAGAACAGGTATAGTCAATGTCCAGTTCAACTAACATGGTGGTTGAAAGACTCCTTTTCCCAGCACTTTTTAATCTGTGGGTCAGACAGGTTTAATGGTCATACTGCGGTACAGGACAGATATAGTTAATGTCCAGTTCAACTAAAATGGTGGTTCAAAGACTCCTTTTCCCGGTACTTTTTAATTTGGGGGTCAGACAGGTTTAATGGTCATACTGCGGTCCAGGACAGGTATAGTCAATGTCCAGTTCAACTAAAATGGTGGTTGAAAGACTCCTTTTCCCAGCACTTTTTAATCTGTGGGTCAGACAGGTTTAATGGTCATACTGCGGTACAGGACAGATATAGTTAATGTCCAGTTCAACTAAAATTGTGGTTGAAGGACTCCTTTTTCCGGCACTTTTTAATCTGGGGTCATGCAGGTTTGGGGCTCATGCTGCGTTCCAGGACAGGGATATTCAATGTCCAGTTCAAGTAAAATGATGGTTCAAATCATACTGCCTTCTGGCACTTTTTAATTTGTGGGTCATGCAGGTTTAAGGGTCATGCTGTGGTACAAGACAGGGATAGTGAATGGTCTGTGAGTTTTTTTCTGTGGCTTTTATAACCTAAGTGTGTTGCCTAAGATGTAGCACGTATCCATTTGACTGTTGTGGATGTTAATTCCAGCTTCTCCATCCCTGTTTGGGTGTAAGAATGAAGGTGTTGTTCCTCTCCCATAGACTTTAATGGTCATCGGCGATAATCTATTATCGACTATCGGATATCTTATTGATAATTGCCAATATCGACTATCGACCCGATGACAATAGTCAACGTAATCGCTCATCACTAGTTGTGAATTATGCTACAGGCAAAATGTCTTTTTTGGTGGTGAAAAAGACGGTTTCTTTTAGTCACCACAACAGCAGAACAACGCTTAATTAACCCCTGGATGTAAATTGCGCAAAAGAATTGAGCAGCCAAAAACTACCAGCTTTGTAGCGTGTTACAATGGCGTGTATTTTACACTACACAACAGGAGAAAAACTTGTAATTTACCTCCGCTTGTGAATTATGCTACAGGAAAAATGTATTTTTTGCCGGTGAAAAAGACAGTTTCTTTTAGTCACCATAGCAGCAGAACAACGCTTAATTAACCCCTGGAAGTAAATTGCGCAAAAGAATTGAGCAGCCAAAAATGAAGTGGTATTTGTATTGTAAAAACGCTGTTTCTTTATATGAATACAACAGGAACGGCTTAGATCCCCTTGGATATTTCAATGTGCTGTGAGCAGATAACATTAAAATGTATATGCAGCTGCACTGGACACACACTGGACTTCAGATCCAATACCCCACAAAATCAGAAATAGAATGTTAAGAGAAGCAGTCTCTGAGACAAGATGAGACACCCCCCCAAAAATCGCTGTATAAAAATTAGTTCTTTAGTATCAGCTATCATAAGCAGCCGCGGCAGCACCTTCCCTAAGCAGTACAGTGAGAGTGGTATAAGCTCCCAGCGTCGCGCCCGGACTTATATAGTGCGGTGACGTCACAGAATCCCGCCGGTCTCTGATTGGCTTCATCTTGCACATGTCATGCCCTTCTTCCTCCCAGAGTGCTTTGCCCCATGTAGCGCCATGTGCTCGCAGCCATTTTATCAATCAAAAGCACACTTCGTTCACCCGAAGTACCCCAAAGTTCGACTTCGTTCCGAACCGAAGGTGTCCTGAAATTCTAAACGAATTCCACTTCGTTAGAATCAATTCGCCCATCTCTAGTTGTATGCATGCAGCGATTGGATTTATGATTCTGTCTTTTATAGTTAGAGTGGATTTGCCACAAAGGAATTTCATTCCTGATTTGTCCTGCTTCATCTTTCAGTGTGCTCAAAAGGCTGTGTATATGACTTGTTTGAATTGCATATAATGTGAACCAGCAGGCTTTACATCTCCATGACTTTCCCCACACTATACTCACGTCAAATAAAGGACTATTTATGTAAGAAGCTGTGAGTAGCTGCAATGTAGCTGAGTGGTTGACACTTCTGCCTTCCAACATAGGGGTCCTAGGTTTAAATCCCTGCAGGAATATTTTTTGTGGATTTTTTTTGTCTCACTGCACATAATGGATTGAGGTTTCTTTTTATTTATTTACACTATTTGACTAATTACTAAGGAGTACAGAGGACAGGAGTAGAATGACAGCATCTGGGGCTAAACACTCGCTCAGCAGTATGTGATTGCTAAGCAAGGGAGGAGAGGGAAGGGGATGTCTAAGCATGTGCGGCCAAGACTGAGGAGCTCTCGTTCCTGGTTGTATCCACTAGACATGAGCTGTACACTATAGAACACTAAGGGAGCAGCCAAAACAAAAATGGGGCAGACTTTTTCAAAATGATGAATTGTGAAAATGTTTATTATTTAATTTGAAAGCTTCCCACATCAATTCTACTTTGTGGTAAAAACCTCTTTAGGGACTTAACCCCACCCCACCTCACAAATGTTCGGTACTACAGAAAGAACCTACAGAAGCTGATGCTGAAATATTGTGTATACCAGAAATGCAGGATGTACTGTAAGTAGAAAAAAAAGCAACATCCTCACTGTTTTACCTCTCCTATGCCCATCAAAAAACTGATACCTGCATAGACATCAGACACTCTAGCCTTCTCCTTAACTAGAGATTTAGTTGATTCCTTCAGCAGATGTGCCATACTTAATTTTTTGAATAATAATCCTTCTTATAATCTGGCCCAAATATATATACTCATTAAGGGCAAAATCTCAAAATCTTTGTGTGCCACTGTTTCTAGGGAAATAAATACCTCTTTCAATTGCGACTAGCACTATGTGGCTGTCTATGGATTCCACCTCTAAATTAGTTAGGGTTTGTTCAGACAATAGATTTAGATGAGGAATTCGACACAGATTCTGCTTCAGATTCCACATTTAAATCTTTGTGTAATTTGAACTGTGCACCACAGTGTGGATTTTCCACACCACTGATTTATCAAAAAAATTAATGGACATGTCCATTCTTTGGACTGGATCCTCCTCGGACTGAACCAGGTTGAAATGGGCCTAACCCATGTCCAGATCAGAAGCAAATACCACCTCTGTAATGGTATGTAATTGTCGAAAATATCCAATGTGTAATCTATGGCAGAAATCTGAGGTGATATTTTGGATTTCTGACAAGGATTACGTCAGATTTTTCTGTTAGGAAAAATAAACAAATTCTTTTAAATTTGTTTAGTCCAACAAGCCACTAAGTGAGATTTTGCCTTCTTTTCACACCAACATAGGATATATACACTTTGACTAAATTGCTTTTTAAATTTTTTATGCAATTTCACAGAGCTACAGCCCACTTTAGACCCACACTTTCTAGTCAGGATGTGGGTGGGTCTATAGCAGTAATCAACATATCAGCTGTGCTGTTCTTAGCTGTTACTGTTACAGTGACATGACTGCAGAAGGTTTATAAAATGTAGTACGCAAAGCTGTAGAGCTCTAGAGAAAGCTTATCATGCAGTTAGATGAACAAGCTCTGTTGCTAGAATGACCATTTGGCTGACTGACGGCAGCTTGGATCTATCAGGTAAGAGACAGAGGAGAGAGAAGTAGGAAGAAATGGTCAGTAACCTAGAGAAATGTTCCTTATCTCCTGACCAAAGCAAAATTGAAAGATCAATGTATTTGGTTCATTTACCTTTCTCTACATGTTAAAAGCTGATCATTGTGGTGAGAAAACCCCTTTATTCAATTTTCTACTTAAAATAGGCAATAGAACTATACAGGGAATATTGAGAAAATTGTGACCTTAATGATACTCATCAGAGCAACTATTAGAGGACACTTCATTAAAGGTATATTTCCATCAGAAAGACGTATTTTTTGTTAAAACCAGTGTTCCTGGAAAACATTTTTTTTTTCAAATTTTTGGCAATATTTTTATTTTGGCAGTCCTCTGCAATTCAAAATAATACATAAATTCTTGACCTTTTTAGATATAATATTAAAGAGGTAAAACTCCTGAATGGCAGAGCAGACTAAACTCATTTTACTGCAGCTAATCATTATCTCTATGTAGTCCCACTATAAAAAGTAGGTAATGACCTAATGGTCGCTTTATTGTTCTTTGGACAGGGATTGATAAGATTAGACAATACTTACAAGACAATGACAATATTGATACATAAAAGCATAATGGGGTGATCTTTTTCTGCACTGGGGGAGTTTCCAGCCTCCTGATTATAATTTAAAAAATTATATAAAAAAGACAATCCCACAATTTGTAAAAAGAAAACATTCCACATAATAGTAGCATATTGCTTTTCAATATGTGAAGACAAAAATTGTGATGGTAGTGTTCCATTTTAAAAAAAACTAAAGGCAGTCCACTACAAATCACTTAGAAACTTGCCTTTCTGACTTATACAAATTAAATAAATTATCCTGCTCCTCCTACTTTAGCAGAAGGTGTGTTTCTAATTCAGGCTTCCTGTATGTGCTGAACGTACTCTGCATGTTTTCGGCTGTGGGAAGTCAGGCAATCCATGAAACGTAGGGATGTAGCAGCCAAGAGGACCAATACAGGCAAAAGGCAAATCCATATGTAGTGACTAGTGCAACCCCTCTTAAAACTTCTAGGTGAGACAGAGAGAGGTCTCCCACAGACTCACAGCAGCACTGTTGGACAGACAAAAGAAAGTAGATACTTTAGTCACAACCCAACTTCGATGGCCATGTTAAAGTTGTGCCACTGTTTGAGATAACAAAGTTATTTCTTCAACCACAAGCGTTCTGTGTAATTTAGGAGGGGCGCCCCTTGTTGATGCTTGCCATTATTCAGGGTTATCTTCAACTTGTTAACAGCTGATCAAAAAATGGAAACCCAATTCATTAACATGTACAATTATTGTGCGGGAATTCTGTGCTAAGTTATATAGTTGATAGGTGATTATGATGCAGCATACTCCAGGACTTAGCAGTTCTGCCATGTAAAATTCTATGCACTACCACTTCCTGATTATTTAATTTCTTAATAATAGCATTTATAACTCACTGGAATAAATGTAATAAATAAGACATTTCACAAACTGACTTGTGTCAAAAGAGCCATTCTATAATGGTGCAATGTAAAAATTAATTGAGCTCGGGGGCGTGGCCTGGACCTGCATGGAGGCAGACGTGTGATCGAGTAGCTCCGTGGAGAGACTTCAAAAGACTAAAGACTAAGACTTCAAAAACTAAACCTCACCCGGTGACCCCTGAGGACTCACAGCGACCACCTGGCACTCTAGGACCCTTACCCCTGTGAAAAAGCTTCGGACATATCCCACTGACCTGTCGGCTGGTATCACCGCGAAGCTCCGGGACCGGAGAAAGATCTGCTGAGAGACGCACGTCCTGCTCCTGCCAGCTCGGCCGTGAGTACCTGATACTTGCTAGCGGCAGCTTCGTTCATGTCCCGTCCGCAGCTTAAAGTTAAAAATACCGGCTCCCTCGCATTGAGCTCCCTGCCAGGCGCTCATCATCGGCCGCGCAGAACATGCCGGACTCTCTCCACATCGCCTGAGGTGTAAAAGCCCGTGCTGACGCCATCTTGTAACGGCTGGAGGAGTCAACACTAACGGGACTTTCACTCATAAGGTACCGGCACTTCTACACTGAGCCTTCTGTTGGGCACTCACCCTCATCAGTGTTGGCCACCTGGGTTTAACCCCGTGCGGCCTGTGTTACGGAACCACGCACCGACGCCATCTTATAATGGCCGGAGGGGCCCGCACATTCTGGACACTCGGATCCAGTGTACTGGCGCGCCTGCCCTGAGTTCCCTGCAAGGTGCTCATTCTTATTGGCGCCAGCCACCTCGGATCGTCTCCGTATTCCCTGCGAGGTGAATAAGTACACCGGCGCTATCTTATACCGGCCAGAGGAGCCGACATATTCTGACTACTCAGCCTTATACCACCGGCACTTCCACACTGTGTCATCTGCCAAGCGCCCACCCTTGCTAGTGTCTGCCATCTTTGCACATCCTTGCGCTCCCTTTGAAGTGGACGCGGGATTTTGCGCCATTTTAGAGCAACTGCTGCTTACCATAAGAGCGCTGTACAGTGCTCACCCCACTGATAGAGCACAACCGCCCGAAGACCTGATGCAAGCAGCCCAGTACTTCATAAGCTCTTGCAATCATCCCCGCCACGCCAGGCAACTCACAATAGACAGACAACTGTTACACACACTCTGTCTTACAGGGACATGTTTCTGAACCCCTCCGTGCCTCGCCTGCATGTCTCAGCTGTAGCTACATCACTACAACCTACTTCTACAACAAAGAGCCCCTGAAGCTTCTAAGGATAGCTGGGTTTAACACAAGCCTTCTCTGATCCCACTGCAGTTTCAGATACGATCAGTTACCCCCGGTTACAACACCTCTTCGATTAAAGGGACTTTTTCTTTTTGTTCTATAAATTAAAAAAGGAAAAACTAAAAAATTTTAAAAAAAGGATCTGTCATGGGAGGCACCTCTAAAAGAAACGCCAAACCGCAAAAGCCGACTAAGCTTACGCAATTCTTTCAACAGCCCTCAAATAAGTCTCCTCATTCAGAAAGTAATATTACCTTCCCGCAATTCTCACCCACCTCATCAAGGGCGGAATCAGTGCATATGACCTCACAAGACCAACTTGAAAATCTCTCTACCACGGAGATTACTTTACAACGTCTATTTTCATCTTTCCGTGACACGCTTCAAAATGATTTCAAACATATGATGAGTGATTTCAGAAAAGATATATACTCCCTAGTGTCCAGAACGGAACACATCGAGGCTAAACTAGGAGAATTTGTTAACTCCCATAATCTTCTGATAGATTCTAACTCGGCTCTAGAAGATGAGGTTGCAAGACTCTCGGCTAAAGTTTCCGATCTTGAAGACCGATCCCGCCGCAACAACATCCGCATCAGAGGCATCCCGGAGTCGGTGGGATCGGATATGTTATCCCCGTTTCTCACAGATCTCTTAGCTCTAGTCCTTCCTGATGCTTCCCCCTTAGACCCTCCATCGATAGAATTCACGGCCTACCTAAACCGAAACACCTTCCTTCCTCAGTCCCAAGAGACACGATTGCAAGGATCCACTATTTCCGCACCAAGGATGATTTCTTGAGGGCCCTTCGGAAGGAACCTCCACTTCCTGAACACTTTAACAACATAGCAATCTTCCCCGACCTCTCAGCAGGGACTATGCTCCACAGAAAGGAATTTCTTCCCTACACTAAGATCCTCAGACACGACGCCAATATTCCCTACCATTGGGGGTTCCCCGTTAAATTGGTCATCACCAAAGAGAACTCAACCTCCATCTGTGCAACTCCGAATATGGTGAAAGACCTCTTGGCTTCCTGGAACCTCCTTTCCTCTTCTACTTCAACACCGATGAAAAAACCTAGAAACAAACCAGAGATTGTCTCCCCTCTCTGATCGGAAAGAAAGAGTCGCCGCGATCATAGCTCTAATGACTAAACTCCCGGGAGACTTCACCTTTACCTCTCTCCTCGGGCTACTAGCCCAGCAAGTGTCAGATTGCAATTCCCTACTCTCCTCAGGTTTTGTACTGACTCTTCCTCAACCCTAAGCCAGGTTGAGTCCTGCATACGGACTGACTTCCCCCGTACTATATTGGCTTCCGGCTGATGGAAGCACTGTTCGTTTACTCCTTATATTTGTTGTAAGGTTTACTTTACGTGTTTTAAGGTTTATCCTTTTCATGCCATGCTTCATTTCGCAGATTCTCTGTTTCTGCCATCCTATACTAAATTGAAGATTCCTGGCTCTAGTCCTGCCTCGGCTCCGGCGCATCCCCTACACACAAAACATGGGTATTAAGATATTATCGCTGAATGCCAATGGGCTCAATTCCCCTTTCAATCGTTCTTTGCTGTGGAGGGATGCGCTGAAGTTCAAGGCGGACATTCTCTGTGTCCAAGAGACACATCTAACAGAAAGGGATGTCTCTAGACTAAAACACAGAAAATTCCCTGTTGCATTTCACTCATCCTCCTCCCAAAAAAAGGCTGGGGTCTCGGTTTTTGTAAAAGACTCAATTACCTTTACCCCTCAGCAATTAGTTTCCGACAAGAACGGGAGGTACATTATTCTACGTTGTACCCTAAATTCCACCCCCTACACCTTAGTCGCCATTTATGCACCTAACAAACGTCAGCTCCGGTTCCTATCCAAAGTTCTAAGCAGAGCTAAAGTGGTTGGAAATGATCACCTGATTGTCTGCGGTGATTTTAACCTAGTAGTTGACCCCCAAATAGACAAATCGTCCACCCCTAGAAAAACACAAAGCCTACAAACACTCTTAGCGGAAGAACAACTACACGACCCATGGCGATACTCCCATCCCTCTGATATTGACTATACCTTCTTTTCAGCTCCTAACCGTTCCTTTTCCCGTATAGACCTCTTTCTTACAAATAGACTAACCCTCCCCAAAGTATTCTCAACAGAGATTGGAAATAGAACATGGTCAGACCATGCTCCCATATTTCTTACCCTGCAGGACAGCCTCCCTCCTTCCTCACTTTCCCTTTGGAGATTAAACACTTTCCTCCTTAAATCAGACTCAATTGTACAAGAAATTAAGACCTCTCTACAAGAATACTTTGACCTCAATCTTTCCACGGCTTCCTCTCCATCTATGCTCTGGTGTGCACACAAGGCTGTGATTAGAGGAATCCTCATCAAAATAGCCTCTAGGGAGAAGCGTCGACGGGACCGCAAATTAGATACCATATTAGCAAAAATTCGAGTCCAAGACGATCTAGCCAAAAAATCCCCGTCCCAGTCAGTTCTTGCGGAATTATCTGCTTTAAAACAAAAATTGAAAATCCTAAGTATCAACAAATACGAAGCCTCCCTTTCTAGATTGAAATGGAACTTTTATGCTCAGGGGGACCGCCCCGGGAAACTCTTAGCCATACGAGTCAAACAACTCCAGGCTAGATCCAGAATTGCTTATCTGACTTCCGACTCGCAAAGTGTTTGACCCCCAACACATAGTTGACTCTTTTGCTCATTACTACCAATCCCTCTATAATCTCAAAGATGATCCCTCTCTTCCGCCAGTAACGCCCCATTCAATTCAGTCTTTCTTGAATAACCTGAATCTCCCCACAGCTACCAGAGATCAACTAAAATCTTTAAACGCACCTATCTCACAACAAGAACTAGAGAAAACTATTGGACAGGCAAAACTTAATATATCCCCTGGACCTGATGGGTTCAATAACGAATATTATAAATTATTTTCTTCAATTATATCCCCGCATATCCTCAATGTCTTCAACTCCTTTCTAGCAGGTAACCCACCCTCCTACAGAAATGCTCTCAGCTACGATCGTGACCATCCCCAAACCTGGGAAACCTCAAGATGTGATCACGAACTACCGACCAATATCTCTTCTTAACTGCGATATCAAGCTTTTTTCCAAAATCTTGGCTAATAGAATTAATGATATACTTCCACCTCTAATCCACCCAGATCAGGTGGGATTTGTTACATCAAGACAAACGCGAGATGGGATACGGAGGGTGCTTGATATTCTGCAGTTAATCCGGAGAGATAGGGTCCCAGCAGCTTTTCTCTCACTAGACGAAGAGAAGGCTTTTGACCGCATCAACTGGTCGTATATGAAGGAAGTCCTGCTTAAGTTCGGCTTTTCTGGTCCCATACTGCAAGCTATTTATCCTTTTATTCTTCCCCTACAGCCAGGGTTTTTTCATCAGGTTTCATGTCCCAACCTTTTTCTATCACCAACGGCACAAGGCAAGGTTGTCTGCTATCCCCACTAATTTTTAACTTATGTATTGAACCCCTTGCAGAGATGATTCACGTATCCCTACGCATTTCAGGCATTTCCATAGGTCATTATGCCCACAAAGCCAGTTTATACACAGACAAGATATTAATTATGTGTACGGCACTGGAATCCTCAATTCCGGCTCTCCTAGTCATTTTATCCTCTTATTCACTGGTCTCCTTTTATAAACTGAACATTACCAAATCCCCAATCCTCCCGCTTAACTGCTCTCACGCAACTTGGTTGACTCTTTCCACATATGACTTTGTCCGGTCTAATGCGTCCATTACATACTTAGGTGTCAAAATCTTCCTGCATCTCCCCAAAACTATTGAGGTCAACTGGACTGACCTGTCCTCGATGCTTTCTGCAGACATTCAAAAAATGCAACAGTCTTCCTTATCCTGGATCGCCAGAATAAACTTAGTTAAGATGATACTTCTCCCCAAGTTTCTGTACATTACGAGAGCCCTTCCCTTCCTGATACCACCTCTAATTCTATCCAAACTCCAGTCGATTCTCCTGAGGTTCATCTGGAACTCTAAACGTCCGAGGTTTAAACAACAATATCTCTACCTACAGAAACAATTTGGTGGCCTTGCGGTCCCCAATCTGTCGCTGTACAATTTGGCTTCTATTTTGGAGCCTGTGGGGCAACTTTGGTCAAAATCCCCCTCCCACCACTGGGCCCACATAGAAAATGACTCCGTGTCTCCGGGTTCCATTAGGGACCATCTGATAGCGATGGTATTAGGTTTTCCTCCCCTATCCACTAACCATTTCTGCTTTCCCACGACTCAACACCTTATCTCTGTCTGGCACAAGTATGTTGCTCGGTCACGGGCAGTGGTTCTTAACAAACTCACTTGCCCCCGATCCACCTTGCATGGTACGGATATCTCCGCTCCCCTCAGTCAATGGATTGCCAAAGGTGTTTGGGTGCTTGGAGACCTATACGCAGAGGGAACCTTCAGATCTTTTGAGGATCTCTCAATTGCCTATGAGATCCCTAGATCCCAGTTCTTTATGTATCTCCAAATTAGACACGCAATTCAGTCTATACCCAGGTTCTCTACACCCCCGCTTAAAACGCCACTCTCTCACTTTCTCCTTTCAGATGGTAAACAAGTTAAAGGTCTCTCAGCGGCTTACTCCACTCTGGCGGGGTGCAGTACAGACTCTAAACTAGATTACATGACAAAATGGGAGTCGGAGCTGTCTAGATCATTTACGGTGGAGGAGTGGCGACAAGCAGCTTCTTCTGTCTCCGAACACTCTAACTGCATTAACCACATAGAGTTGTCGCAGAAAATACACTTTAGATGGTACCTCACCCCTACCAGAACAGCTCATATGTTCCTGGGCGCCTCTAGGATGTGCTGGAGAGGTTGTGGGTCGGCGGGATCCCTATCTCATATGTGGTGGTCCTGCCCCATTGATGCGACACTCTGGTCTCAGACTGAAGGTCTCATTCAGACCTTATACTTCTCCCAATTTGAACTCTCCCCGGCCTGGAAATGGCCCTTTTAGACCTTCATATGGAAGACATTTCTCCTACACATCGCACAGTGATCCAACATATATTCATTGCAACCTGCTTAACTATCGCTCATCACTGGAAATCTACCTCCCCACCTATATTTAGGGAAGTCATAAACAGAGTCAATTCTCATTTTCTCTACGATACTTGTCTGACTATCCCCCCTCACTTGATTGCTAAGAGGACGGCCAAATGGAAGGTCAGGCTCCTGCTACTCCACATAAACTATAAACGCCCTGTGCAGCCTCTCTCATATCTCCCACTTCATCTATCTCCTTCCATTAATCTCCTCCCTCTCAAGCAAGTAATTTTTCCTTTCCTGCCTTCTCGAGATACCTTCATATGGATGGCCTTAACTACGTCTTATATGTTAACTCCTTACTATGCTTGTACACTATATACTGTTTTTTTAATCTTTATGGCATACCTGTTGTATTACAGTTACTTTTTAGACCAATCTGTGACCATATTCTTGTTGCTTTATTTTTTGGTTGGTCTGTTAACCTCTAATATCAAATAAAAGCTTAATGATTTAAAAAAAAAGAAAAAAAAAATTCATTGAGCTCTTCAGTACAACCCATAGGGTGAATTCACACAGTATCTTGTCTGCACTGAGACCGCATTTTTTTTCCTAATTGACATCTCAGCGCAGAAACACCCCGGAATGCCCGAATTGGATTTGTACCTCAGGTACTTTATTATTGTTGGCGCGTAACCCACGTGACATTACACGCCGATACACACTGGAGTAAAATCAGCATCATCCTACCTATGTTGCTGATTTTACATAGTGTACAGTGTTAAACCCTTTATACACAGAAGGCACACCCAGAATCAGCATCCAAACCCGTTGTAAGAACCTACCTAGACACTCTTTGTTTATGCAGATTGCATGATTGTGTGCTTGATTTGATCCACCTGTCTAAAACACCTAAAATCAATCCTTAGGCGGGTAGCCCCCCCCCCACCCCACCCCCGTACACACGGCGTAATTGCGGGCCGAAATACGTCCCGCAATTAAGCCCTGTGAACATAGCCTAAGACTTCAGAACATGGCTTCTCTATAGCAGTTGACATTCCAGAATCCTAACTATGGTTCCCAGTACTCCACTACCCCCAGGAATTTAGTAGAGCCAAATTGAAACCAACCAAAAGTCGCTGAAAACATAAATATGAAGAATGTATCAACCATAAAACTAGAACACCATTAGATGTTGGAACTTGAAGATAGCAAGGCAGTGGTGGCATGATAACAGATAAAAACAACAAAAATGAATATAAATAGCTGACTAGCAGCAACAAACAAGAACTGATCCTAACTTACTTTCCCTAAATCTATCCCTAGATCTATGCTTAAAGCAGAAATCAGACACTACTGACCCACTCCATCCCTGAAAATACTCCTAAAGGTATCACTAAGTTACAATTGATTTTGAAACAAGGAAGACTACTCAGACACAAAACACAACTAAAAACAAACACCTGCATATAACTAGGATTACTATGAATGCTGGGAAAAATAAACTAGGCAAGACTGAACCATCTAGACTGAACAGTAGCACAAATCAGACAAGAGCTATACAAGAACTACAAGGATAAATTCACTGACTAAAACTCACTAGCCAAGACTGTAGTGGACTAGATATACAATAATCAAGATAACCAGGTAAAAAGGTGTATTTAGCAAATTTATCATAAAGACATTTTCTCGTATCAGTGCACAATAAGGAAGGCACCTAGACTCTAGCAGCTAGCAGTGATGAGTCACTATGTACACATAGCTATCACTGTATGTCTCCACATTACTGTACTGAATGATTACATTCCTATCAGCACCTCTGGTAAACAAGTGACTGATGAGTCACTAGAGACAGCCAGGCCTTCTCTGCTCAGGTAACACCCACTACAGTGTTTTTGAGCTGAGCCTGGCTTCAAAGCACACCCACTGAGTGATGACAAAACTTCCATTGAGGCAGAAGCAAAACCATGTGAATATTAGACATCACATGGTTTGCATGAAATAGGAATAAGGGGTTAAAGGGATCTCTGCCTGGTTTTGCAAAGCAGAACAGGTAAATTTTTAATGAGTATCAATTACAGAGTTCAATATAATTAAGTTGCAAGCTCTATAACAAATAAAAAGATAGTTCCGAAGAACAGTTTCCAAAATAGGAGAGAGGTGATCTGTAGCAGGGAACTGTTTCCAGTTAACTAGGTCATTGTACTATTCACAGTCTTTTTAAATGCAGCTCGCAAAGCATTGTTGTCCAATTCCAACTAGTAGTATAATGTTGCACCGTGTTAGCCATAGAAAGTAGTAGAAGAATAAAGAAATCAGGCGATACCTTTTTCAGGCTAACTGAGTATATTTGATGGTGAGCCTTCGAGAATACGAGCTCCCTTCTTCAGACATACAAGAAACTGAAAATGTATAGACTTTTTATACACAAAAGACCTGGACCTTCAAAGGGTCCTAGAATTCTTAAAAATAACAAAATGCCATATAAGCAGACAAGTCATTTACAACAGGTCAAGAAATCAACTATCTGGAAACTTGTGAGGCGTAACAGAGGGGTCAGTAATTCTGCGTCTTATCTCTTAGCAATCAGGTGTAATTTGTGGCCATCACAGTTCACACATAGTTTGACATAATGCTGACATGAATATTTAGCCCATTTTGCAGAGTCTGAAATTTTTGCATTAATTTAAATTCCCACTCCTTTCTCTCCCTCTGCATCTTAAAGTGTCCCATTAAAATCATAATCTTCAAATCTTCAATACAGTAGTCCTCTCTGGAGAAATGTGCGGCCACTGGGAGATCTGTTCTGTTGTTATTAATAGTGAATCTGTGTGAGTTAATGTGCTGGCTGAGTCTCTGTCCTGTTTCCCTCACATAGAGGCCTGTGATGGGACATTGCATACACATAATCAGATACACCACATTGCCAGAACTGCAGGAAAATGTCCCCCTAATTCTGTGCACCTGCTGTGACTGTGGGACAGGTACACTGTCAGTGTGGATGTGCCTGCAGGTCTTGCACCTGTTCTGCAGGCAGGGTGAGGTGCCATTTTCAGTTGGGGCCTTCAGGGCACTCCGGACAATAATACGCCACAGGTTTGGTGGTTGCCGAAAGGAAAGGAGAGGGGGGACTGGGAATATTTCTTTGAGTCTGTTGTCCCTATGTAGTACAGGTTGAAGTTCCTTGGCAATCTTTCGTAGGATCTCCAGCTGTGTGTTGTAGGTTACAACTAGGGGCACTCGTTCATCCTAATGGGTCTCTTTGTATGTGAGCAGACTGTCTCTGTTGATGGCGGCCGCTTTGCTGATTTGATTGTCCGTCACTTTTGGCCTGTATCCCAATTGGAGAAATTTTGTCCTCAGATCCAGGAGGTGCTTGTCCAGGTCTGCCTTGTCAGAGCAAATACGATTGTACCGTATAGCCTGGCTGTATATAATGGATTGTTTTGTGTGCTTGGGGTGGAAGCTGTCGTTTCTGAGGTAGGCCGTTCTGTCTGTGGGTTTGTGGTATACTGATGTGAGTAGCCGGTGGTCTTTGATGTGTATTGTAGTTATCAGAAAGTGGATTTTGCTCTCTGAATAGGTAAGTTTAAGGTTGATGGTGGGGTGAAAGTCATTGAAGTCATTATGGAATGTAAGTAGGGCCTCCTCGCCCGCAGTCCAGATGACTAGGATATCATCGATATAACGGAGGTACATCATGGGTTTGGTGGTACATGTGGATAGATACGCTCCTTCCAGTTCAGCCATAAAGAGATTTGCATACTGGGGCGCACATCTGGACCCCATTGAAGTTCCCATTCACTGTAGATATAGGTCCTCTCCAAAGTTGAAATAGTTGTGGCTGAGTATGAACTGTATGAGCTGTGTGACTGGTTTTGCTGGGAGGTTTAGTTTTTCCAGGTGCGTCCGACATGCTGCTACTCCATTCTTGTGGGGAATGTTTGTATACAAGGATTCTACATCCATGGTGGCCAAAATGGTGACCTCAGGAAGAGGACCGAGGGCATTGAGTTTGTTAAGAAGATCCGTGGTGTCCTGGATGTAACTAGGAGTATCTCTGACCAGGGGTTTTAGGAGATTTTCCACCCAACCTGAGATATTCTCTGTCAGTGTCCCAATACCAGAAATGATAGGCCTCCCAGGGTTGCCATCTTTGTGGATCTTGGGGAGCATGTAGAAGCAGCCCGGCCTGGGATCCGCTGGAATGAGCCCCTCTACCTGCCTCTGGACCTGAGTTGGAAACTTCTTGATCATATTATTTAGCTGTTTTATAAAGTCCTCTGTGGGATCACTGTCAAGTTTGGAGTAATGGGCTGGGTTGGACAGCTTTTGTAAACAAAACTCCGCTTGTTAATAAACTTGCATCCACTTGCTAGCAGGTCAAACAAAGGGCCTCCTCCATTTCCTCCATCAGCTTGACAAAGGGGGCGGAGTTTCCTCGAAAAGTTGCATCCATGCAATGCTCAGTCAGTTGTCCAAGCTGCTCCTCTGCTATCCCATGGAATTGAAAAATATTACAAGGTATTTACCTGATATTTACTACTTGCTTACTATCCTTCAAAGGACTTTATATGGACTAGTGATGACTGAACGTCGATGTATGCTATGTCTATTGAAATTCAAATAAATGTATGAAAGCAAGTGCAGCTGCATTACAGGTCTCATTTACAATTGTTTGCACTGGGTTGGAAACCTGCCTGTTTGCTTCCTGGATATAGTCAGAGGTGTTCATCATGACTATTGCGCCCCCTTTGTCAGCTGGTTTTACTATTATGTCCTGATTTTCTCTCAGTGAAGTGATAGCCTTCTGTTCCTGCAGGGTTAGGTTGTGCACCTGTTTCTTTAGTTTCCCCAAGATCTCAGATTTTACTTTGCTTCTGAAATAGTCAATGTATTTATCTAGTGTTGCATTAATTCCAGGCCGTGGGGTCCAGGTTGATTTTTTGGTGGGTTCCTTATGGGCTGTTCTCTCAGAGTCGCTGCTGTATGGAAGGTCTTTGTCATAGAAGAATTCCCTCAGTCTCATTTTTCTGAAGAACTCCTCCATATCATTGCAGAGTTTGACATGGTCAGTGAGTGTTGAGGGGCAGAAGGAGAGACCTTTGGAGAGAACTGACCTTTCGTGTTTGTTTGGCTCATAGGAGGAAAGGTTCACAACACAGGTCTGCTGGGCTGGGCTGGTACTTGTGGCTGTAGTGATGGGGCCTTTTTGTCTCAGTCTCTGGAGCTTTTTCTTTTTGTTGTTGATAAACATGTCCTGCAGATTCCGGTAGTATATGTGGAGTTTGGCCTTCATCTCCTCTGTGTCATTCTCCAGTGATGTCTTTAGGGCCTGTATCTCCTCTTGTGTTTTCCTCTTGTTGTTATAGGAAATTTTTAGCATGTAGTTGCACAGCTTTTCAGATGTTCGAATACATAGTTGTTCTGCATATCGGCTGTTGTAGGTGTGTCGGGTTGAGTTATGAAGAGTGAAGACTTTTGGGATGAGTATTTCCTTATTTAATTTTGTTAAGAAGAAGATGTCGCTGTTGAGTTGCGCAAGTTTCTTAAGCCGGTTTTTCAATTCCATTCTTGGGCGGTACATTGTGGTATCTTCCAAATTGCTAGTAGTATAATGTTGCACCGTGTTAGCCATATAAAGTAGTAGAAGACTGAAGAAATCAGGTGATACCTTTTTCAGGCTAACTGAGTATATTTGATGGTGAGCCTTCGAGAATCGAGCTCCTCTTCAGACATACAGATGAAAATGTATAGATTTTTACACAAAGTCTGGCTTCAATGGGTCCTAGAATTCTTAAATAACAAAATGCCATTAAACGACAAGTCATTTACAAAGGTCAAGAATCAACATTGGAAATTGTGAGGCGTGATGAGGGGTCGTAATCTGCGTTTATTCGTAGCAATCAGGTGTAATTTGTGTATCCAGTTCACATAGTTTGCATAATGCTGACAGAATATTTAGCCCATTTTGCGAGTCTGAATTTTTGCTTAATAAATTCACTCCTTCTCTCCTAGATCTAAGTTTCCTTAAAATATAATCTTCAAAATCTAATACATATATTTGATGTGAGCTTTCGAAGAGTATAGTCCCTTTTTCAGACATACAGAACTGAATTTGACTTTTTATACACAAAGAGGCTTCAAAGGGTCCAGGTCTAAATAAAAATGCCATATAAGTCGGTAGGCTGGTCAGGCTAGGGATTGAGGCTGCAGCAGCTGATGCACGATTCCACCCTGATACACTTGCTGCTGACAACTCTGTGAGTGACAGGGGCCCAGCCACTCCTGACAGGGGGCGAGTGCACCAGCCAATGGGAGGACCCGGAGGCCGCTCCAATCAGCTGCAGGGGCGGTATCCAGGAATCCCATTTAAACTCCCTGAAGGCTGTGGGCTGCGCCTGTGATATTCCTGGCTACCTTGTTTCTTGTGCTTTGTGTTGTTTTGCTTTTCTGTGTACCTGACCTCGGCTTTTTCTCCTGACTCCGGCTTGTCTCCTGATTTTGTGCTTTTGCTTCCGTTTGGCTTTTGACCCCGGCTTGTTTACTTTCATTCCTCTGGTTCTGATTTGTGGCTTTGGCGTTCCTATTTGATATCGACCCGGACTGTCTGACCATTCTTGCTTCTCACGGCCCCAGCACTTTTAGTAGCGCAGGGATTGTCGCCCAGTTGCCGTCTGCCGCCTAGGGCAGCACGTCAAGCAGGCAGGGACAGTGGGCTGGGTTCCAGTTAGGGCTCACTGCACCTCCCTTGACGTGACAATAAACAGACAAGTCATTTACAACAGGTCAAGAAATCAACTATCTGGAAACTTGTGAGGCATGACGGAGGGGTCAGTAATTCTGCGTCTTATCTCGTAGCCATCAGGTGTAATTTGTGGCCATCACAGTTCACACATAGTTTGACATAAAGCTGGCATGAATATTTAGCCCATTTTGCAGAGTCTGAAATTTTTGCATTAATTTAAATTCCCACTCCTTTCTCTCCCTCTGCGTCAAAAGGTATCGCATGATTTCTTCACTCTTCTACCAATTTCAACTAGTGAAGAGGGCTCTATTATTTACTAGCTTTACTACATCAATGCACACATCAAAGCTCACATCAGTTTGTGTTAGTACAGTCATAAGGAAACTCGATAAAGAATCCAGGAAGTCTTACTAAACAAACTTATTCTGGGCATCTCAAACAGAGAAGCTGTGTAAAGGGATCTATCATCAGCAGCAAGGGTGTGATTCTTTTTACTAATAATAACTGTTGACCTTGCAATATAAATGTTCTTGAAGACTTCAGAAGTGAAGAGATTGTTGATAGCATGGTGTGGTATATCTGACTCTGTTCTGCATATATGGGTGGATTTCTATATTATTCTTTATTTTTTTATTAATATGTATTGTTTTCACGCACTTTAATTTTGTTTTTTTCTTTCCTTTTTTGTAGACTTCTTTGATGGGAAGACTATGAACTTCTTCCGACGTGAATTTTTTTAAATTTTTCTATTTTTATTAAAAAAATTATTAATACAGATTTATTATTCTTTTATTGTCTCGTCAGTTCTGTTGAACATTGTTGCACATCCTGTGTCCATTGACGTAAGCCATGTTTTCTTTATTTTTCTATTTTTTCTTTTTATTATTATTCTTTTTTTATTTTTTTTATAAAAATTAATTTTTCTTTTTTTCGAACATTTTTATTTAGCCTGGTATAGTGAGGAGTCACTTTGGCTCGTGGGACTCTTATATTCTCTTCTCTATTTTGTGACATTAATTTGTTCCATCTTAGTGAGAATGTGCTCTTTATAGGGGACAATACTGTCTATAGCAAGGTATTTGCAGGAATGCTAGATTACTAGTATAAAATTATCAATTTATTATAGTTTCTTTAAAACATATAACATTTCATGTGCACACAGCCGTGCTACTTGCATGAATATAGTAGAAAGACCATAGCCAGTCAGAGTCCCACATCCATGGATACTGTTTGTAGCGCTCCAGCGGTCTCCAGATTCTCAGAGCCAGCGTAGTGGAGCGAATGTGCAGAGAGGCGGGGTCCGAGGTGAACGTGTGACGTTTTGGGGAGACTCCTCCCCTTTCTCAAACACATATTCTCCACCTCCTAACTTTCTTTTATACTCAACATTCCGTGCACCTATTGTTATATATAAATGACATATTAAAAACATATAAGAGCAACATTATAAGCATATATACAAACATTAAAAACAAATGCTATTTACAATAATACTCTGAGATTGAGTTCTTCATTTAAGCCTGCAGGCGCTAGTGTGTTCAATTGAAAAATCCAAGCTGCTTCCCTTTGCAATAGTTTCCTCTCCAAGTTTTCACCTTCTCTAAATTTAACCTCCTCTAGAACGCACCACCGCAGCTCCGCTACTCCATGGCCTAATTCCTGAAAGTGTTTAGCGACAGTAGTCTCTCCATATTTCTTTCTAATAGGGTCCTCCATTTTTCCATCTTTCCTAACCGTGGTTCTGATGTTAGACCGGTGCTCAGTGATCCTAGTTTTTATACTTCGCATAGTTTGACCTACGTATCCCTTCCCACAGGGGCATTTCAATAAGTATATGACTGACTTAGTGTTGCAGGTATAAAAGCCCTTAAGTGAGATTTTTGAACACTGCGTGGGATGGGAAATGTATGTGCCTTTGATTATAGAGTTGCAATTGATGCAACTAAGGCAAGGATGCGTGCCCATACGGGTGGATACATTTTGGGTTTTCACTGATTTCAATTGTGATGATGTTATAACTAGTGTTGAGCGATTACGTTGACCATCGACATCGGTCGATGGTCGATAGTCGACCATCATCGACAAGATAGTCGATAGTGAGTGGTCGATTATGAGCGATAACCATTAAAGTCTATGGGAGAGCAACAACACCTTCATTCTTACACCCAAACAGGGCTGGAGAAGCTGGAATTAACATCCACAACAGTCAAATGGATACGTGCTATATCTTAGGCAACACACATAGGTTATAAAGGCCACAGAAAAAAAATCACACACCATTCACTATCCCTGTCTTGTACCACAGCATGACCCTTAAACCTGCATCACCCACAAATTAAAAAGTGCCAGAAGGCATTATGATTTGAACCAACATCTTACTTGAACTGGCCTTAGAACGAACCCGTCCTGGGACGCAGCATGAGCTCCCCAAACCTGCAGACCCCCAGATTTAAAAGTGCCTGGAAAAAGGAGTCTTTCTATACAACCACACCGATATTTAGAGATGAACTGGACAAATTAGACTATACATGTCCTGGGCCACAGCATGAGCACAAACCTGCATGACCCCCAATTCAAAGTGTCATGAAAAGAGTCTTTCAACCACCATTTAGTTCACTGGACATTGACTATACCTGTGCCTGGGCACAGCAGAGCCCCAACCCTGCATGACCCCACATTGTAACAAAGTGCCGGAAAAATGAGGTCTTTCAACCACGCATTTAGTATTCACTGGACATGACCTTATACCTGACCTGGCCACAGCAAAGCCCAAAACCTGCTTGACTCATATTAAAAGTATATGCCGGAAAAGGAGTCTTTCAACCACCAATTTTAGTTTTTTTTTTTTTTATTTTCCACCTTTTTTATGGACCGATTATACACAATACCTGTCCCCTGGGCCACACATGAGGCCCCCAAACCTGCATGACCCCAGATTAAAAAGTGGCCAGAAAAAGGAGGTCCCTTTCAACACCATTTTGTGTTGTCACTTGACTATTGACTCAACCTTTCCTGGCCACAGACATGCAGTGCCCCAAACCTACTATGACCCCAGAGAATTTAATAAAGTGCCGAAAATGATGAGTCCTTTCAACACCATTTTAGTTTTTCACTGACATTGACTATACCTTGTCCTGGACCGCAAGTATGACCATTAATACCTGTCTGGACCCCTAAATAGAAGAAGTGCCCTGGAAAAGGAGTCTTTGGAACAAAACACCATATTTTTTGTTTTTAGTTGAACTGTACATTAACTATATCTTTCTGTACCGCAGAATGACCATTTAACCTGTCTGACCGCAAGTTTATAAAGTGATGGAAATAGGATTCTTTCACCACCATTTTAGTTTCACTGGACATATACACTCACCGCCCACGTTATTAGGTAACACCTGTCCCAACTGCTCGTTAACACTTTATTTCTAATCAGCCATCACATCGGCAACTCAGTGCATTTAGGCTTGTATAACATGGTCAAGACAATCTCCTGCAGTATCAAACCGAGCAACATATGGTGAAGAAAGGTGATTTGAGTGCCTTTGAACGTGCATGGTTGTTGGTGCCGATAAGGGCTGGTCTGAGTATTTCAGTAAACTGCTGATCACCTTGGATTTATCACAGCACAACATCTCTAGGGTTTACAGAGAATGTCCGAAAAAGAAACAACATCCAGTGAGTGCAGTCCCTGTGGGCGGAAAATGTAGCTTGTTGATGCCAGAGGTCAAGGAGAATGGGCAGACTGGTTCGAGCTGAGATAGAAAGGCAACAAGTGACATCAAAATAGCCACCCGTACAACGCACGTACTAGGCAGGAAGAGCATCTCTGAACGCACAGTACGCAAAACTTTGAGGCAGATGGTCATATCAGCAGCAGAAGAGCCAAGCGGGTTGCCACACCTTTCAGCTAAGAACAGTAAACTGATGCTCCCAAGTTTGCCCAGCTCATCGAAATTGGACAGTAGAAGATTGGAAAAACAGTTGCCGTTGTCGAGAAGTCGCTATTTCTGCTGCGACATTCGAATGGTAGGCGGCAGAATTTGGCGTCAACAACATAGAAAGCATGATCCATCCTGCCTGTATCCAACGGTCAGGCTGGTGGTGGTAGTGGGTGTCATGGTGTGGGAGGAATATTTCTTGGCACTCTATTGGTGCCCCTGGTACCAATGAGCATCTTTGGCAACACCTTGTGGAATCTATGCCACGAAGAATTGATGCAGTCTGAAGGCAAAAGGGGGTCCACCCCTTACTAGCATGGTGTACCTAATAAAGATGGCCGGTGAGTGTACTGTGTCCCTGTATCCTGGTAGTCACTTGCCCCTCCGTAGAGTGCCGTACCAATTGAGCATTCACTTGGACATACTGGGGTTAATGCTCCTGTTCCACCCAGGTGCCCTTTTTCCTTGGCAATCTCTTATTCTTATTTTACTCAAAGTGCTGAGGAAATTGTCTCTGGTACTTTGTTCTCTGTCCGTTGCTCCATACTCCATTCCTCTGAATAACCTACATCTGGTCAAGTTTTCCTGTACTCCCTTGTACAATGTATCAGAAGGAGAATTTTTTTACCACTATTTTGTAGCATGCATTTTTTTTAGTAGTTTTAATCTATGAAAACACAGTTTATAAAATAGGGATTGAATCGCCACCCTCGTCTTTGTTAACTCTTTTTTTATTATATTATTAAATGGGTTGTCTCTCAATACGGGACTAGATATCTATGTTACAATTATCTGGCATAAACAAGTCATTTGCAAATATGTGTCCATTAAACAGTGCTCCTACCTATTTCTCATTTTCCTATGACAGCACCATCACTCCTTGAGCCACTCTTGACAATTGTGAAAAACAATGTATGTTAGAAACTAACCTTTTTTTTATAATAGGACTGGTAGTTCTATCGTTGGCATATCAAAGTCAAAATGCCCCCAAAAATTCCAAACAGTGGGTGCTCTGTGGACCCCTTGAGCCACTTTGGGCACTTGTGAGAGAACAAATGTCTGTTTAGAAGACAACATTTTTTATAATAGGACCTGTAGTATTGCGCATTTCAAAGCAGCATGACCCAAAAAATTTATAAAAATGATCTTCTCAGCCACTGTTAAAATATGTGAGGGAGAAATGCCACTTATGAAAGCCACATTCTGTTCCAAGGACCCAAGATTATTGCTGTAGTCTCACAGCTACATGGACCCCAAAAAATTATAAATATGACCTTCTACCAGCCGACTAAAAAATTATGTGAGGGAGAAGATTCACTTAAAAGCCACATTTCAGTTTCAAAGGAGCCATGAATTATAGGCTGAAGACTACCAGCAACATGTCACCTCAAAACATTGACCAATGCGAAAACTTCTAACGATAATGTGAGTACAAAAGAATACGGTGTTGTCATGAAACTTAGCTTGTCTTTTACAGTCTCCATCACAGCAAAAACGCAGCAAAATGAACTTGTTGGGTAACAAGAGAATAATAAATTGCAGAAAGAAATGATCATTTTAAAAAAAAAGTTTTCAAGGTCTCCATTTCTGGCATTTTACTCTCTCATTTTTGTGGTGGGTGAAGGACAGTGCTGAGTTTTGTTTTGATGATCGCACCGGAGAGAGGACTCCAGTGAGAGGGTGGCCACCCAGTAACTGTTGTTCATTTTGATGCCTTAATGCTAGGAAATCAGTGGATGCTGAGAATGGTGAGTCCTCACCAAGCACTCATGTGAGAGTATGGAGCCATTGAATGCCCAAGGCCTCTGGTCGAGGGGCACTATCAACTTAGATCTTCCTCATCTTCCTCCTTCCGGCCTAAAATTCACGAGCGGCCAACCTTCTTTCCCAAGTGAGCATGGACTCAGGTACGTCGGTGTCTATGAATACCTCCTCCTCCTCCTCCGCTATGCCTTCCGGCACATTTTGGGGGAGCTATTCAACACTCGGCCCTGACTTAGCCTCAGATGATGCGCACTCCGAGAGCTGATGCGCCACCTGATTGCCACTTAGCTCTGGGTATCGAACCACTGCCTAATGAAGTACCGATGAAAATTGTGAAACTGTGCGGGCCTCGTGGATCTGACGGAGAGAAAAGGCTCCGGTGACCGATCTGTGTCCTACTGCCGTCCTTCCGTCGCTGGCGTGGTACCTGTTTATTTCAGAGTAGTGATCCCAACGATCGTTGTCCCAGAACTAAGATCACCAACTAATGGCTCATGCTGACAAGGGCATTGTCCGCTCTGACATTTTGGTGCTATCTTCAAAACTGGCAAAGGATGGTTCAGAGTCTCATATATATCACTTCTGCCTCTCACTCTCGTTGCTCCACACCACCGAGTCCCACCGCTGCTTTCAGCCAGTGTCACATTCTGGTCGTACTGCGTAAGCATTATGCGCTGCTGTGCCACAATCGCTGGAGCATGTGGAAGGGTGGAATACCATGCATGTTGCCACGTCAACAATTGAGACGGTTGACGGGGAGGCCGAGCTGACGCTGCAACGCAGCAGGCGGGATGAAAGCAGGGTTCGGAACGGCGGATAGTGGCGAAACTTAGACTCGAGCCTTCCTCATCATGCAGTCAGACACGGTAGACGCTTTTAGAAACTTCTGGACTGACAAGGTTCATGACATGTTGCCTAGCAAGGAGGTAGTCTCTCATCCTAACCGAAGTCTGAAGGCGGGCCAGCAGATTTCGCCCATTATCCGCACACCCTACCTTGCCTGGCACAAGGTTTCTTGGCACCCATCCAGCGCTCGTCAGTCTCTCGATGCGGGATAGCCAGTCCACCGAGCTCTGACCTGTGTGTGGAAGACAGGATCAATTTTCAACATCGGCCTGGTTCTCTGGCACTGATGGCCACCTGGAGAAGGACCCTTGGGGGAAAGAACCCTAGCCCCTACAGCAGACCTGCGGTTTTGAAGAGCGTGCCCGAGCATTGAGAGACCACCGATTCGACCGACCTCGAAGACATCCACCCAGCTCATCCAGTGATGCTGATCACAGAGATATAGGGGAGGCCTTGGCCGTGCTTACTAGGTCCAGGATTGTCGGTGTCAGTATGGACTTTTCGGTCGGTGAGGAGCGGGGCGCGCGAGCAGACAACAAGCTTGAAATTTTAGATGACACGCGTGGCCTGTCCAGGGCAGGGACGCTTTCTGGCAAAGACAAATGCCTGCTCGGCATCTGTATAGGGGCACATTGAGCGCAGGCGCCATGACGTGGCCGGAAGCCCATCTTTTGTCCACCAGACAGAAATGGCAACATTTCCAAGGCCCAAAAGCCTGACAATAGCCTGACATTCAGGCTTTTGGCTTTGGGAATGGTTTGGGTTAAAGTGTTTCTTCTGCTCCCACACCTGGAAGACATAAGGCTGGCCTGCTAGACTGTCCGCTGTACGGCGTGCACGGTCTCAAACTGGCGGAAGGATTAAGGGGTAGGATGGGTGCTCGTGGTGTGCTTGGATGGTACTCGGGGCGACGGTGAAGGCTGAAGCGGGAGGCTGATCCCTGATCATGACTCTGAGAGACGATGTGGCCCCCAAAAAAAAAAAAAAAAAAAGTTGGGTCTTAGGAACGCTTGGTGTTGGCGCACTAGGAGGAGGATGAGGCGGAGACAGCAGGAGTGTGACCAGTGGTTTGGAGCCTGGCATCAGTCTGGCCGATTTGCCATCGTGTGCCTTTTCCCATTTCAACTCAGCATTCGCTGCAGTAGAAGGTACAAGACTGGTTGGTTGGTGGTTATAACCACCTAAGATCTTTGCCTCTACTTATGCGTTTAACGGCATAGGCGTCATATGTACATGTGCGCTGGGTGAATCAAAGCATTGGTTCAACGAGCAGGCCCGCGATAGTCTTGAAGGTCCTGACCTTGTTTGAACGGCGATAAGCGAGGAGACGGGTAGTTATAGCGCTTACCGTGGCAATGCGGAATCATAATACAGACGGACTATCCTGCGACCAGTCCCTCCTTCCTTGTGCGCATATTTGAGGCAGGAGTGGGGAAAGGTGCGGAACCGTACTGACAACACTACCCATCTTCTTCCACCTCGTCCAAGTTTGTGATGAAGCGCTACTCGCAAGCAAATTCTGCGAAAGACCTGGTGGATCCACAATGTCTCGTCATCATCATCAATCATCAACACAGGTGACTTGGTCGTCCCTGACATTCTGCAATCCAGGAGCTGCGGGGCCTATACAAGCTAAGAGGGACTGCAAGGCTGCCGACCGCCCGGATATATGCCTCTTGCGTGAGAACCGGCTTTCCTTCTCCTCCTCTATGGCATCAGTAACTGAGGCTTCAGGAGCATATGAAAAATCATCCTTTGGCCTCTTGATCGTTCGTATTAACAAGCCTTCCTGACGCCTAACCGCATTTGTCATCAAAGAGGTACTTCAGAAAATGGATTAACCACTTGGTGGTACATCGAGTTGAACATTTTGGCTGCTTCATGTTGACGGATCTGGTGATCGGTGTGATGCTGATGACGACATTATTTGCGGCCGTGACTGTAGGACGAGGAGGTTAAGACTGTCTGAATGCAGATTGCATTAACCACTGGTAAGGACATGATTGCGGCGACCTGTTCGTTACTGAGATTACAAGCAAGGGCACTGACGCCACGATGACAGGCCTGACTGTCCTGCAACAGACGATCCCTGATGCGTGTTTTTGTCGCCAGCACTGGAAGGAAAAAACACTCTCGTCGTACCTCTATCCGTCACAGTTCTACCCCCCTCTTGCTCGCTTACCACTCTGACTATTTTCGCTCCATGTTCAGAAAAATATAAAAATTTGAGAATGTTTATGGAAGAGAGTTTTGTGAAAGTCCACTCTTATAAAAGACGGCAAATATCGCAGCTATTCTCAAATCCTCAAAATCAAAAATCAAAACATTGCTGGATTCCTAATATAATGCAAATCGATATCAAATCAACAAATCAAGCTGTGCCTGCGCCAAAGATGAAAAAACACGGTATCTGAAATGTATTCGGATAATACTAAGGTATTTTTGGCACCTATCAATTCACTGTGGTGACTATAAAATATGGCTGTATTCAAAATTTAACTGCAGAAGGTAGAATCTATCACAAAGTACTTTGGCCTGCGCGCAAAGTGAAAAAAAAACACGTATCATGAAATGTATTTCGGATAAAACAAGGTATATTGGCACCTATCATTCCCCTGTGGGTGACTATAATGAAATTGCTGTATGTCAAATTTAACTGCAAAGTAGATCTATCAACAAAGCTGGCCTGCTCCAAAGTGAAAAAACACGTTATCTGAAATATGTATTCGATAATATAATAGGTATTTTTGGCACCTAACATCAATTCACCTGTGGTGACTACAAAAAATTGCTGGGATTCAAATTTATCTGCAAAGCTATGAATTCTAGTCAACAAAAGCTGGCCTCGCGCCAGAAGTGAAAAACACGTCATCTTAAATGGGTATTCGTATAATAAAATAGATATTTTGGGCACCTTTTCAATGTCACCTGTGGTGACTATAAGAATTAGCTTCGATTTCAGATATATAAAGTGCAAGCTGCCCTCAATGAACAAAGCTGAATAGTGCATGGCAAAGTAAAAACACTTTACTCTGGTTATGTATTCGTATAACATACAAATATTTTGGTCACAGTTTCAAATTCCCCTTGTGAGTGACAATAAAATCTTTGCTGAGGATTCTCAGATTTAAGTGACCGTATCTGCCTCAATAGAACCAATCAGTATGCGCCAACGTCACAAAACCACGTATCTTTATTATGTATTCGTATAATAACAAGATAATTTTTGCACTCTTTCAATTCACCTGATAGGTGACTATAAAATTGCTAGGATTCAAATTTAGAGATTGCAGAGCTGCTCAATGCGACCAAAGCTGTAGTGCGGCCAATAGTCGCAAAAACACGTATTGTTATGTATTCGTATAATAAAAGATATTTTGCACTTCATTCACCTGTGGAGTGACTAATAAAATTGCAGGCGATTTTTCAAAAATTTAATGTGCAAGCAGCCTCAAGAGAGGCGCCAAGAGCTGTTAGTTGCCGCCAAAGAGCAAAAAAAAACACGTATCTGTTATGTATTTCGTACATAATACAAGAATTCTTTTTTTTGTACACTTTCAAATCTAGGCTGTGGTGACTATATAAATTTGCTAGATTCAATTTTAAGTGCAAGCAGCCTCAATTAACAAAGCGTGTAGTTCTGCCAAAGTCAAAAAACACGTATCTCGTTATGTAATCCGTTATAATACAAGATAATTTTTTTTTGCACCTTTACAATTTCACAACTTGTGTGTCTATAAAATTGCTGGATTTCAAATTTAAGTGCAAGCCTGCTCAATGAACAGAGCTGTAGTGTCGTCCACAACTGTCAAAATAAACCACTATCTGTTATGGTATTCGCGATAATAAAACAAAGTAAATACTTGGCTACCTTTTTCAATTCACTCAGTGGGTGACTATAAATTAGCTGAGGATTCAAATTCAAGTGCAATCTGTGCCCTCAATGAACAGAAGAGCAGTAGTGCTCCAAAGTCAAAAAACACGTATCTGTTATGTATTCGTATAATCACAAAGATATTTTTGACACCTTTTCAATTTACCTGTCTTGATGACTATAAAATTGCTGGATTCAATTTAAGTGTAAGTGGTGGCTATGCATCAAACAAAGGGGTGGAATGGGCAAAAACAAGAGAAGCAAGTGAACACCAATCTGAACATGTTTATACTGATAATAAAAGTGAAGTTCTTGTACCTAATAAAGCTAGACCTGCAGTTACTATAAAAAAAAAGGATGTGTATCCTATAAGTTCAGCTGCCCAATATCCCAGGGAAATATTTGCAATCAGAAAACGTGTATAATAAAGCTATTGCAGTGCAATGTCTACCACGTACGGGGGCACATGTAATGAATCGGGGCTTTCGCCACGTTTCTTTGCGTATACTGCGGCCTCCCAGCCCATAATCCTGCTGTCAGACGCGGGGATATTCAGTGTTAGGCGCACAGTTTTTTCCGCCACTTTTATTCAGCTGCGCCCCGCATGAAAGGCGGGCAGATGTGCATGAGGTATGTGTGGGCAACGGGGTAGAGGCGTTCCGGGGCGGTGACGGCGCGTGCTCAAACTCCGTAGGGCAATGTACGATGCGAGAGTTCAGCAAAGCGTTGTCGCATGCAGCGCTCGTGCAGCTCCGACAAGCAGAACCTGGTTTTTTTTGGTCTAGAATGCCTCCGGCGGAGGTCGAAGATGAAGCAGGATCGGAACATGCGAGGAAGCAGAGTCGAAGGATCGCGACAGAAATCTGCGGCGCGTCCGCTACGGGCTTTGGCAAGCAGGAGATGATTCCACGAAAAAATACGCCCTTTATAAAGGCGGAAACGCAGTTGTCAGACAAATAGAAACTGAACGTAAAAAGATTAAACATACTTTAAAAAAAAAAAACACTTTATCCAAAACAACTAGAACGCAGCGGCAACTGCGAGCGCAACTGCATCGTTCACTGATAGTGGAAATGCGCGAAATAACAGTAGATCTTCGCAAATCTTCGACAACCTATTCTCTTGGTCGGGCATCAAACCCCAGCAATCAAATAGTGAGGCGCACAGTGAACCATTAAAACCTTGGGTGAAAGTTTAAGACCAATCATGAAATCCACGCCGGGATAGTTCAAAATACAGTCTAAAAACAGCGTGTCGTTGAAAAGAGCTGAATTGGTTAAGCTACCTGTGACTTGGCTCTAAACATCACGCCAATACAAATAAGGACGCGACAGAGACCCATATCAAGCCTATGTGACATAATGTATTGCGAGACCAATCCAGAATAGGAGCGACAAATAACCCATCTAGGTCATATGGAGAAGTTAGACCAATCAGAAAAATCCACAGCGGGATATATTAAAAAAACAGTAAAAAGAGACAGAAAATAGCTGATTGGCTGAGCTAGCGGTTGCTTATGGCTATCCCAGCCAATCAGATCGCGAGCTACTACTCCCATGTATAGGTCTATGGAGAAGAGTGGGCGCATTGAGAAATCTCGGCACTCAGCGCGCGTGCGGCATGTTAAGTATTAATCAAAAAAAGTATTTATATTAAATGTAAAACATTATCAGATAAAGAGCAGAACCCTTCTTTACAATGTAAAGCATGTATTAAAACCTCAACAACGGCGTTTGTCTTGCCGAGAGACCTGGGCGCTACATAGGAATGATGCAATAGAGAGAATTGCCGGGAAATACACTGTAATTCAAGATTGTTTAAGCTATTCCCTCATTGGTTCGGCAGAAGCCGAGCAATCAGAATAGGAGCGACAAAGACCCATTATATCCTAGGAGAAGTTTGACCAATCAGAATCAGAGTGACAGTGGCCGCATTCTAACCTATGAAGGAGTATTAAACCAATTCAGAATAGGGACGACAGAAGATCCATTATATCCTACTGGAGGAAGTTTGGACCGGAATCAAAATCAAAGGCGTACATTTCAAAATACAGTAAAAAAGACAGAAAAGAGCTGATCGGCTGAGCTAGCGGTGGCTTGGATATCCCAGCCATCAGAGGCTGCGAGCTACTTTCTCGCCATTTAATAGTCGCTATGGAGAGATGGGCGCTCTGAAATCCTCTGGCGGTCAGCGCCGTGTGGCATGAAGTATAAATCAAAAAATGATTTTTATTAAGTATGTACTAAAAATTATCAGATAAAGAGCACGAAACCCTACCTTATACAATAAAGCATTTAAAAACTCGAACGAAACGCGTTTGTCGCCGAGACCTGGTGCTACATAGGGGAATATGAGCAATAGAGAGAATCACCGGAAATACAGTAAATCAAATTTATGTTTAAGCAATTCTCATTGGTCGGCATAGAACCAGGCCAATCCCAATAGGAGCGACAATGTCCCATTTATAACCTATGAGGAAGAATTGACCAATCAGAATAGGACGACAATGTCCCATTATAATCCTATGGAGAAAAATGTACACTCAATCATATCCGAAAGGCGGGACAGTTCAAAATACAGTAAAAGGATGCAGAAACGACGCTGATTGGTTTGAAGAGCATGGGCTTCTTCCAGCTTAGCCAATCAGAGCTTGCCTGAGCTACTTTCTCATAAGAATTTCTATGGGGAAAAGAAATTCGTTTGAGCGTGCTCTATGATTGGCTACGTTAAAAGAGGCCCGTTTATTTGGACCAATGGGAGACGAGCGACGCTCCATGTGTTTTCTAATGCAATCTACATAAAACTGTACATTGCCGAAACAAATTATAACACTACAGAAGAGATCCCCGATGTGTATATAAAACGAATGATATATGGGGGTAACGAAAAAAAAATATTAACATCAATAAAATCAAGTTTATTTCTTTAATTTCGTTATGCAAACCCATACTATTTATTCCTTCTAGCGGCTAACGAAAATAAAGAACTAAAGACATGGAGTTACACAGGTGGGGAGGGCTACCAGAGAATGAGATAACGAACCACGCAAGCCGCGGCCGAGGCGAGGCAGGCAGGCTATAACAGTCGCTCCAAATGACAACCAGCTTTGAAAACAGTGATAAGAGAAATCAATGTGCAGCAGCTGTGGCACCTTTCACTTTTTTTAATGACATGCAATTAGGAAAGTGCTAAACTTTTGATTTCTAAGCATCCCATGTCGACTTTACATGGTGGCAAAACCCCTTTAAGGGCTTTTATACCTGCAACACTAAGTCAGTCATATACTTATTGAAATGTCCCTGTGGGAAGAGATACATAGGTCAAACTATGCGAAGTATAAAAACTAGGATCACTGAGCACCGGTCTAACATCAGAACCACGGTTAGGAAAGATGGAAAAATGGAGGACCCTATTAGAAAGAAATTTGGAGAGACTACTGTCGCTAAACACTTTCAGGAATTAGGCCATGGAGTAACGGAGCTGCGGTGGTGAGTTCTAGAGGAGTTTAAATGTAGAGAAGGTGAAAACTTGGAGAGGAAACTAGTGCAAAGGGAAGCAGCTTGGATTTTTCGATTGAACACACTAGCGCCTGCAGGCCTAAACGAAGAACTCAATCTCAGAGTATTTTTGTAAATAGCATTTGTATTTAATGTTTGTATATATGCTTATAGTGTTGCTCTTATATGTTTTTAATATGTCATTCATATATAACAATAGGTGCACGGAATGTTGAGTATAAAAGGAAGTTAGGAGGTAGAGAATACGTGTTTGAGAAAGGGCAGGAGTCTCCCCGAAACGTCACACGTTCACCTGTCTGCACATTCGCTCCACTATGCTGGCTCTGAGAATCTGGAGACCACTGGAGCGCTACAAGCAGTATCCCTGGATGGGGATCTGACTGGCTACGGTCTTTCTACTATATTCATGCAAGTAGCACGGCTGTGTGCACATGAAATGTTATATGTTTTAAAGAAACTATAATAAATTGATCGTTTTATACTAGTAATCTAGCATTCCTGCAAATACCTTGCTATAGACTATTGCAATATGGGAGAGAGGGATACTCCCTTATGCAGGTAATGCAACCATAGCAGTCGATCAGGACTTTAATTGCCACCTATTGTAACAGGCTAGGGGACAATACTGATCACAATCTAGTGTGGTTGATCACCATACTGTTTTGAGGCTAATTAGAGTGTATAATGCACATTCACCATAACTGTACGTGCATTGTCACATTATCCCCCTGAGCGATTGTC
>JAODAL010035444.1:0-42941 GCA_025379985.1 Phyllomedusa bahiana | reverse complement strand
GTTTTGATTCTCTTTAAAAAAGCGCGCAGATCATGATTTAAAAGTTTCCCTCCAGATGGCCTCCCACTCCATCAAGGGAATATTCATTCCAACATGGCCTATCCCACCGATTCATGTACTTATGTCTCGGAGAGTTCTCCGGATCTGGGACACACAATATCCGATAAATGGCAGAGATGAGTCCCTTGGTGGACGTGCCTGCTTTAGAGAGCTGTTCAAAGTTAGTTGGGGATGATACCCTATCAGTCTGGAGCACCTGGCGCATAAATGGCCAATTTGTAGATATGAGTAGAACCCCTGATCTGACAACCGAAAGGACGACTGGATCTCTTCAAATGACATTAATTTCCTAGTCCTAAAGTTAACTATATCTGCCAACCTAAATAGTCGTTTGTCAAACCAGGGCTTAAAACTAACCGCTGACAAACTATCCGGCAAAAGAGGATGAAACAGAAAAGATGTCATTGGCGAGGCCTCAGAGCATAAGAGGAAGCATTTGGAGAAGATTCGCCATACATTCCTCAAGAGAGTTGTAGGACCCAATAGCTTTCTGTCTAGGTGCACTTCAGAAGTGTTCCACAGCAATGAGTTAGGGTGTACAGGAGCCAGCCAAAGTTTCTCAATCTCTACCCAAACCGTATAGGCGAACAAGGATGACCATCCGGAATTCTTCGTAAGGGGAGCTGCACAAAAATATTTAATTTAAAGTCTGGGACCCCCCAGACCTCCCGCCGACTTTGGGTTAATAGAACACTCTTCGGGACCCAATGTCTCCTTTCGTGCCCAAAATATAAACTGAAATAATAGCTGCCTTTATAGCCCTGAGCTCCCGCATAGGAAACCTGGACTGGAAGGGACCAAAAAAAATAAAGCAATTTGGGAAGGACCCATCATTTTTAAATAGACGCAAATCCTCCCAAACCAGAGAGAGGTTTAAACGGTTGCCATTGGTCTACATTTTCCTAATTCTGCAAATAATTTTGGGGTAATTTTGTCGTAATACTGTGGTAACGAGTCTGTCAGGTGAACCCCCAAGTATTTTATCGCATCCGTTTTCCAATTATAAGGGAAGTTGGCCCGTAAAGAGACCATCTGGGCATCCGGTATGTTAATGGGTAGAGCCAGGGCTGGGACAAGGTATTCTGGTGCCCTAGGCAAAAAAGGGTACAAGCCCCCCCCCAAATGAAAATTCAGCCCCTCTATGCCATTTTTTCGCCCCCTATTCCCCCTGGGAAAAGGGGCCCCTAGGCAGTCGCCTACCTTTGCCCCCAATTTGTCCCGGGCCCTGGTAGAGCTTCTGTCTTTTCGTATCACCTTATACCCCGACAGCCGCCAAACCCCCTTAAAAGGAGTTAAGTTAGTAAAGTCGGGGTCAGAGACGGGAGTATGTCATCACAAACAATGAAAGTTTGTATTCCCTTTTTGTTACTGCCCCCCCTTTTGATGTCCGGGCTCATGTGAATTGCCACTGCTGGGGGGTTCAATGACATTATGAATAAGACGGGGAGAGGGGGCAGCCCTGCCGAGTCCCATTCATGACGGGAAGGGAGCGACTCTATGGGCAGTCGATTGGGCAGTAGGGTCTGGTATAGACTACTTTATGCTTTCAAAAAGGGGCCTTGCAGCCATATGCTTCCCAATGTTGTGAAAAAAAAAAAAAAAAAGACCATTTAAGCATCAAACGCTTTTTTCTGCGCGAGCTCAAAAGAAGAGCCTTTTTGACCTCCCGTTAAACAATCTCAATCAGATCCAAAGCTCCCGGGGTGTTGTCAGCCCCCCCTGCCTCCCACCACAAAGCCTTTTTGATCTTTTTTGGACACGGGGGGATCCGGGGGGCCAGAAGATTGCCAGAGCTTTTCGTGAAGACTTAATTTTAATTAGCAGAGCTATAGGTCAAATTTCGGGGGTAGTCTGCTCTCCCCCCCCCCGGTTTGGGGGATAAGAGTGATATTAAAGGGGACTGGGGTGGGTTTTGGGGGACCCTTGTAGAAACGATTTTACAAAATGCATTAGTCCACATTTTGGGGGAAAAAGGTTTTTGAAAATAAAATTTTGTCATCCATCAGGACCAGGCCCCTTGCAGCTAGGCAAATTTTTTCAAAATTCCCTCGATTTCCCCAACATATCGGGACTTTAATTTTCCGTCAACCCCTCGGGGGGAAGTCCAGGGAATTACATTTACCCAAAAAAGGCCCCAAGCAATCACTCTATATCTTTTTCGACGGCAAGGTGGCAGGCAGAGATAAAGAGCTGAAAAATGATTTCTAAAGATGCGAGATATTGCATCTGGGTCATATACCAAGGTGCCTGAGCAATCCTTTAGGGCTTGAGGGGCTCCTCCCGTCGATTTGTTTCTTAACTTTTTTAGCCAACAAGGATGGGGTTTATTCCCCTTGTCATAAAATTTTTTTTCAAGAGACACAACATTTCTCCTCCTATCCATGCCAAATCTTTTGCGATTCGTACACCACTAGCGGCGGAGGATTGGTCTGGAGGATCTATTGTGCAGCCTAGCTTCTAAGTCCCTCAATTGCTGCGTGAGCATTTCCATTTGCTCTCCCCTATCCTTCTTGATACGGGAGCCCAGGGCCATACAGCACCCCCTAACCACCGCCTTGTGCGCTTCCCAAAACGTAGCAACTGAAGATACTGAGCCTTTGTTGGCCTTGAAATATTCTACGAGACAAGACCTCACCTCCTCTTGCAGTTCCAGCTTTTTGAGTAGGCTTTCATTCAAACGCCAATGGCATTTTCACTACCCCCCCACCCAGGGTTTTAAGTAAGGATTACCGGGGCGTGGTCCAACCACGAAAAGCACCCCATCAGATTCGACCGCTCTTCTCAGAGCCAAAATGTTCCCAAAGAAATAGTCAATGCGGGTGTGCGACCCATGAGGCGGGGAATAAAATTAAAATGCCCTATCTGTGGTGTGGTGTCCACGCCAAAGATCAAACAATTCATGGGAACGAATCAGCTTTCGAAACTCCCTAGAAAGCCCTCGTTGTGTCTGGGACAGTGGCGTGTCCTTGACCTGCAGTCTATCCATGGAATCTGAGAAAGAGACATTGAAGTCTCCACCCACAAGCACCTACGCCGGCAATTACCTGGACTCCCTGGATTACACCCGCTTGAGAAACCTGATTTGGGAACTACTAGGCGCATATAGGTTACACAACACAATTAGAGACCATCCAAGAAGACCCTGAAGGATTATATATCTGCCATGGGCGTCCGAAGTAACATGTTTGACCTGGATAGGGCACATTCTAGAGAGCAGGATAGCCACCCCAGCCCTCTTCCACGTCTGCGAGGCGACATAAGCACATGGGTATAATCCCCTGGCAAAAGAGAAACTTCCCTCTTTATCAAAGTGCGTCTCCTGTATGAATACTATGTCTGCCTTAGAAGACTTCAATTCAGAGTACAGGAGACGCCTCTTGACGTCAGAGTGGAGGCCATTCACGTTGAGCGATATAAACTTAGCCATAAGAAAAATAAATTAGGAACGTCTGATTATGACTCTGGTCCCTGGACGGGGAAAAATGGTTCCATACAAGACACATTAGGGGCGGGGAACGCAACAAATATACACTTAAAAAGCATGCAAAAAACATATGGTGAACAAGAAAGGATGATGCCCGAGGAGCAGGCATCACTGTTGTAAACACCAGGACTTCTCGCAGCCTGGGGAGGTTCAAGCTCAGAAGTATTGCAGCTACCTCCACAAGTGGGGGAGACCTATCTTGTAGGCCAACCTGAATGGGGAAAGCTGTCAGATGCAGCCTCAATGGGACAACCCCAAAGCTCGGGCCACATGAGAGCTGAATAGAGAAGAAGAGAGGTGAGGTGGGGTGGGGAGGGGAGGGCAGAAAAAGGGAAGAGAGGGGGGAGAGAGAGAGAGAAAAGAAAAAAAAAATAAAGAAGGGAGGATGAGGAGGGACGGGAAAAGGGGGAAAAGAGAAGAGAATCTCTCCTTCCTCACAGGACACTAAGTAAAATGCATTTGAGAAAGTCGTATGACAATGAAACTATGGCAAAAATCCGGCAGCAATGGAATAAGGACGAGATAATATCTCTGGTAGAGAAATCCAGAAGCTGTCTGGGACGGGTCATCCCTGACCCTCCGGGGTAGCAGGAGATCTTGGCGATCTGGGTGTAGGAGGATGTTTTCTTCGCTTTTGGACTTGGCTCCAGACTGGTGGGGGGGCTGGGAGTGGTGTCTCCAATTCCCAGTCTGGAATGTCTGGGGTTACCAAGCCCAGATCGGAACAAAATTCTGGAAGGTCTGCATGGGCTCGGATAGATGAAGATCTGCCATTTTTGGTCGCCGTCAATGAAACGGGGAACCCCCACCGGTATGGGATTCCATTTTCTTTAAGGAGCGAAAGAAGTGGCCTCAAACAGCGGCGCTTTTGAAGTGTGGCCCAAGCAAGATCCGGATAGAGCTGAATCTGAGTGTCCCTGTATTTCACTTCTTTTTGTAGCCTAGCTTTGGACATAATTCTCTCTTTGACGGAAAAGCTATGAACGCAGCAGATCACATCTCTTGGTTTGCCAGATATTTCCTTAGCCCTCAAAGCCTGGTGCGCCCTGTCAAGCTGTATGTGGTTGGTAGCCGGTTCTCCCAGTAAGCTATTAAACACCTCGTTCAGTACAGAGTGAAGATCCTCTTTCTCCTTGGACTCCGGTAGTCCCTTGATTCGGATATTATTTCTCCGTCCCCGGTTGTCGAGATCCTCTAGACGGCGTGAAGTCTCCCACAAAGCTTGGGCTTGGTTATTGACAGTGAGATGTAGATGTGAAATATATCGCCTGGTCTCATCATGGGACTCCTCCAGGTTTTCAACCCTATCCACCATGTGCGTCAGGCTCTGTTGCAGGGCGGCAATCTCCTTTTTACACGTCTCCTTCACCTCCATGACTAGACCTTTGAAATCTTCTTTAATGGGGATGGATTTTAAGTAGTGTTGAGCGATTGCGTTGGCTATCGAGATCGATCGATAGTCGATAGTCGGCCCGCTATCGATAAGGTTTTTCGATAGTGAGCATCGATTATGCGCGATGACCATTAAAGTCTATGGGAGAGCAACAAAAACCTTCATTATTACACCCAAACAAGGCTGGAGAAGCTGAAATTAAATCCACAACAGTCAAAGGATACGTGCTACATCTTAGGCAACACACTTTGGTTTATAAAAGTCACACATAAAAAGTCACGACCATTTACTATCCCCGTCTTGTACCACAGCCTGACCCTTAAACCTGCATCACCCACAAATTAAAAAGTGGCAGAAGGCAGTATGGGTTTGAACCATCATGTTACTTGAACTGGACATTGAATATCCCTGCCCTGGAACGCAGCATGAGCCCCCAAAACCTGCATGACCCCATTTAAAAAAAGTGCCGGAAAAAAGGAAGTTTTAAACCCAAACCATTTTAGGTTGAACTGGACATTGACTATACCTGTCCTGGGCCACGCATAAACCCCAAAAACCGCTTGACCCCCACTTTAAAAAAAAAGCTGCCCGGAAAAAAGGGTTTTAAAACCCCCAATTTTAGTTTCACGGGGAAATTGACAATTCCCTTTGCCCGGGGCCCACAGATGAGCCCAAAACCCTGAGGGAACCCCCACATTTTAAAAAGTCCCAAAAAAGGGAGTCTTTTCAACCACCATTTTTTTTGGGAAAGGGGAATTTGACTATACCGCCCGGGGGCCACAGTTGACCCCAAACCCTGATAAACCCCACTTTTAAAAAAGGTGCCGGAAAAAGAGTCTTTAAAACCCCCTTTTTTATTTTCCCAGGGAAATTTGGGGCCCTTAAACCGTCTGGGAACGCATGACCCCCCAAACCTGCATGACCCCCCACTTTTAAAAAAGTCCCGGAAAAAGGAGTTTTTAAAAACCCCATTTTAGTTTAAAGGAAATTTTTGGACTATACCTGTCCTTTGTGCCCAATAAACCAGGGCCGGGGGGGTTACGTGGGGTTGGGGTTTTAAAACCCCCAAAGGCTGGCGTGCCCATCTTTTAAAACCCGCGGGGTTTTAAAAGGGCCCTTTGACCCCAAGAAACGAAAACTGTTGTGAAGCAGGTGCGGAAGCGGAATTTGTGAAAACTCCCCCTTTTCCTCTGTTCACAGTAAATTTCCGGGGGTTAGCGCTTGCCCCTCCGTATGAGTGGGGACCAATTGAGCTTATTTTGGAAAATTGGGGGTTTAAAACGCTCTGTTACACCCAGGTGCCCTTTTTTTGGTTTTCTTTTTTCATTTTTTTTCAACTTTGGGAGGAAATGGTTCTGTATTTTTGTTCTTGTCCTTCCCTCCATTCCTTGTTTTGGGAATAACCTACACCCTGGTCAAGTTTTCCTGAAACCTCCCTTGTACAATTCAGGGGTTTTTTTTTTTAAAACAGCTATTTTGCCCATGAAAGGTTTTTTTTTTTTTAAATTCTAAAAAAACACTTTTTTAAAAATAGGGGGGGAAAATCCCCCCAAATGTCTTTGTTTCTTTTTTTTTATTTTATTAAAAGGGGTTTTGTCTCAATGGGGTTTTGTTTAAATTGTTAAAGATCTTGAAAAAAACAAGCCCATTTTGCAATATGTTTTTCCTTTTAAGATTTGGTCCTTTTTCCTTTTTTGGGACACCCCCAAACACCCTTGACCCCACTCTTGCCCAAATTGTGAAGAACAAATGTCTGTTAGAAAAAAATTTTTTTTAAAATTTACCCCCTTGTAGTATAGCTGCAAAAAAACACCCCAAAAATTGCCCCAAAAATTTTAAAAAAGATGCCCCTTGAGCCCCCTTTGGTCAATTGTGAAAAAACCAAATGTTGTTAGAAACAAACATTTTTTAAAATTAGGCCCTTTGTAGTTTAGTGTTGCCCAGCAAAATGGCCCAAAAATTCAAAGCTTGCCCTTTTGAGCCCCTTTGGTAAATTTTGTGAAAAAACAAATGTCTTTTGGGAAACAACATTTTTTTATAATAGGACCTGTATTTTATTGCGGGCCATTTCCAAAGCAGCATGACCCAAAAAAATTTTATAAAAATGACTTTCCCCCACTTTTAAAAAAAATTGGGTTGGAAGGGGGGGGAAAGGGCCATTTTTCGAAGCAATTTCTTTTTACAAAGGCCCAAAGATTTTTCCCCTGTATCTAAAAACCCAAAAAGGGCCTAAAAACCACTGACAATGCAAAAACCCTTTTAAAGAAAAAAGTGGTAAAGGGGAACCCGGGTGTTTTTATAAAACCTTGCTTTTCTTTTACGGTCTCCTCACAGCAAACCCAGAAAAATGAATGTTGGGGAAAAGAAAAATAAAAATTGAAGTAAGAAATGATCTTTTTAAAAAAAAAAGTTTTCAAGGGGGCCATTTCTTTTTTAAAAGGAATGTGAATTGACTGGAAAACTAATCGGTGCCCTCGGCAATTGGGGCAAAAATTTCACAGGATCCAGGGCTTTTTTCATCTTGTTAAAAAGTCAAACGACCCCAAAATTATCTGTGGAAACCGGGCTTTTTGTTGAAATTTGACTCCCAGCTGTGCTAAAAGGGCCCCGCTAAAGAAATGAGCTGGTGGGGGCAGGGACAAAAAACTCTATGGCGGGGACGAGCCAGCTGGGCCATTGTCCATTTTGGATCCCCAAAGAAGTCTTTTGGGTCCGGAAAACACATGAAAAAAACCTCGGTTTTGAGAGCAGATGTCGTGCCCCAAGACCCTTGTGATCTTTTGTGTGTTGGTGTGTGCCCTGCATTCCCCTGCGTTGGGAGGTGGGTTAAAAAAAGATTCCCAGAGGTCACCCTTTTGGTTTCCCACCTTCCCTGTTTCTCCCGGCTACGCCTTTTGGCACTCTATGCTGTCACGTCGTTTTGATTTTTTTTCCCCCTTTGCCCTTTTGGGGGAAAAACGTAAACCCAGACGCAACAGATGTTTTCCAGTTGATAAATTTCGAAGGTACCCAATTTCCTGCATTTTATTTCTTATTTGGGGGGGGGAAAGGGAAAAGTGGGATTTTTTTTTTGTCCCGGGGGGAATCCAGGGGGGGTGGCCACCCAGTAACTGTTGTTCATTTTGAGGGCCCTTAATGCGGGGTTCTTTGTTGGAAAAAATGGGGGATCCAAGCATTCATGTGGAGATGGACCCTTTGGGATTTCCCGGGGCCTCTGGGTCGGGGGGCAACTAGCAAACTGTTTTTTCCTCACCCTTCCCTCCCCCGCCTCAAATTCCGCCAACTCTTTCCAAGGCAGGGGCGCCCGGAAAAATCGGGTGTCTAGGAATTCCTCCCGCCTCCGCTCCCTTTCCCTCCGCTCCCTTTCCGGCACAGCTTCAACCCCAGCCCTGACTTTCCCCTGAGTTGTTGCCCCCTGGGTTTGGGGCCCCAAACCTTGCACTAGTCTGGCCCCAAACCCCATTCCCTAATGAAGACCGATGAAATTTGTTTGAAAAAATGTCGGGCTTGTGGATTTGAGGAGAGAAAAGGCTCCGTGGCCCGCATCTGTGCCCTTCTCCTCCCCCCGCCCGGCTGGCGGGCCCTGTTGTTTCGAGTGCCCCAACGATCGTTCCAGAACTAAGATCCCCCAAAATGCCCCTGGGGGAAAAGGGCCCTTTGCCCTCACTGCCCATTTTGGTGGCTTCTTAAAAAACTGGAAAGGAGGGTGCAGAGCTCTTTCCCCCTGCCCCCATTTCCGGTGGTTCAACCCCCCGAGGCCCTTTCCGGGTTGTCAGGCCAGGTGTCACTTCGAAAATTGCGTAAGGGCTTGCGTGCTGCCACAATCGTGGAGTTTGTGGAGGGGGGAAAATTCCGCGTGTTGCCATGTCAACAATGGGGAGGGTTTGGGACGGGGGAGGCCGAAGCTGACGCTGAAAACGCAGCCTAGGCGGGATGAAAGCAGGGTGCGAAGGGCCCCGGAAAGTGCGAACTCAGCCCTCGACCCTTTTCGGGCAGGCAGTCCCGCCCCGGGTAGTCTTTAGAAATTTCTGGGGGAAAAGGGTTTTCAGGGACATTTTGTCCAGGGGGGGCGGTGTGCCCCAGCCTCCCGATCTTAGGGGGGCCCCAAGGAAAGTTTTCCCCCCTTTATCGCAAAAACCACTTGTTTGGACAAGGTTTTGTCCCCCCAGCCAGCGCTCTGTTCGTTGCGGGGGCCCCTTCCAAAAGCCCCTGCCTGTGTGGGGACGGTCCCCAAACGGCAGATTAATTTCTCAGGCCTGGTTTTTCTCTGGGCACGTGTTGCCCCCGGGAGGCCCCTTGGGGGGAAAAAGACCCCTGCACCTTTCCCCTGGGGTTTTTTAAAGACCCCGTGCCCCGGGGCCTGAGAGCCCATCCCCCCCGGGGGACTTTCCCACCCAGCTACCCTTTTGGCTGTCAAAGAAAATTTTTAGGGGCCTTGGCTTTGTTTTAACTATTTCCTTGGTGCCCGGGGTGAGATGGATTTTTGGGGAAAAGGGTTGCAGAAAAAACGCATTAAATTTTTTAGGGGAACGTGGTGGCCAGGGAGGGACGGCTTTTTGGCAAAAAATTTCCCTTGTGGCATTGGTATTGGGGGAAAGCGGGGGGGGGGCCCATGACCGTGGGGGAAACCCCCAATTGTGCCCCAACCAGAGGGAAAAGGGGAAACTTTTCCCAACCCAAAAAAGCCTGGAAAACCCGACATTAGGTTTTGGCTTTGGGAGGGTTTTGGGGTTAAAGTGTTTTTTTTGCCCCCCAAACCGGGAAAGCCAGAAGGTGGCTGCTGGGACGGGCCGCTGTACGGCGGGGCGGTCGCCCAAACTGGGGGGGAAAGGGAAAAAGGGGGTAGGTTTGGTCTCTGGTGGTGCTGGGGGTTTCTCGGGGCGAGGGTTTGGAGGCTGAACCCGGAGGCTGTCCCTGATCAGGGATCTGGGGCCCAGGGGAGTTTGAGGACGCTTGGGTGGGGGGCGGGGGGGGAGGGGCGGAGACAGAGGGTGTGACAGTGGTTGGGGCCCGGCGTCGGTCGGGCCCCTTTTTTGGCCCAAGTGTTCCCTCCTTTTCAACTCATCCATTCGCTCCCTGTAAACTAGAATTTTGGGGTGGGGGGTTTAAAACATTTAAAGGTTCTTGCCTCTATTTTAGCGTTTAGGGGCAAAGGCGGCATATGAAATCGGGGGTGAATCAGAGGCTTGCTCAAAGAAGGCCCGGGCTTGAGAGGCCCGGACCTTTTTTGACGGGGGTTTAAGCGGGGGAGGGGGGTTTTTTGCTTTGCCTTTGGCTGGGGGAAATTCTTTAATCAGGGAAAACTTCTGGGGCCCCCCCCCTTTTCCCTTTTTTTGTGGGGGGGGCCCGTTTGACACTACCCATGTTTTTCCTTTTTCGCCCAAAATGATGAAGCGCTGCAAGCAAATTCTGGGGGAAAAGCCAATGGACCGCAATTTTCGCCATCATCTTCATCATAAACCCAAGGGTTTGGCTTGGTGGGCCCTTCCTTTCGAAATCCAAAAAGCTGCGGGCTAAAAAAGCAAGGGGCACTGCAAGGCGTTCCGCCCGGGCCCGGGATTTTTGCCGATTGCCCGGTTCCTTCCCCTCCTTGAGGGCATCAGAAAACCGGGGGCGTAAGAGCAGAAAAATTTCACCCTCTTGATCTTTTAAATGCCTTCGGGCCCCCCAACCGCATTTTTTTTCTTCAAAGAGGTCTTAAGAAAAAGGGAATTATCCCCCAGTGGGGGTCCCAAAAGAAAAAAATTTTGGGGGCCCTGCTTCATGGGGGGAAACGATGTGATGATGTTGATGACGACATTTTTTGGGCCGTGACTCGGGGGGACGAGGAGGTAAGACTGCTAGATGCAGGTTGAATTAACCATTGAAGGAAAAATTTGGGGGCCGGAGGTTTTTTACTTAGATTCACGGGGCCCCCGGGCCCCAGCGATGACAGGCCTGAGGGCCCTTGCAACTGACGACCGCTGGCATGGTGGGTTGGGCGACCCCGGGATGGAAAGGAGCCCTTCCTCGTACCTCTAAAATCTTGGGGCTACCCCCCTCTTTGCTCGCTTTACCACCTGCATTTCGCTCCATGTTCAGAAAAATAAAATTTTTTTGAAGGTATGGGGAAAAAGTTTTTGGGGAAAGTCTCTTATTAAAAGGGCGGCAAACCCCGCTTTTTTCAAAAACCCCCTAATCCAAAAAAAAAATTGGGTGGATTCAAAAATTTAAATGCAAGGTGTCTATTTAACAAATTGGACGGGGAAAAAATCCAAAAAAACGGATTGTTATGTTTTGGTTAATTTAAAAAGGTTTTTTTTTTTTTCATTTCAATTCACCCCGTGGGAATATAAATTGCCCGTTTTAAGATTTTCGTAGATGTGCGGCAATGAAAAAGTTTTGGGTGCGCAAAAGTCAAAAAAACACGTAACTGTTTTTTTTTTGAATATAAAAAAACCCGGGATTTTTGCACTTTTTCAAAACTGTGGTGAAAAAAAAGAAATTTCTGTTTTAAGATTTAAAGTAGTTTCCCGGGTCAATGAACAGTGCTGGGTGCGGAAAAGGCAAAAAAAAAGTAACTGTTATGTTTTTTATATAAAAAACGGAAATTTTTTTAACCCTTTCAATTCACCGGGGGGGAATATAGGAAAATTTCTGTTTTTAAAATTTACGTAGATGCTGGTAATGAACAGTGCTGGGGGCGCAAAAAATTTAAAAAAACCCCGTAAATGTTATGTTTTGATAAATAAACGGTTTTTTTTTGAAACCTTTTAATTTTACCTGTGGGGGAATTTTAGAATTGCTGTTTTAAGAAATTTTACGTGATTTCTGCATTTAATGAACAGTGCGGGGGCGCAAAAGTAAAAAAAAACGTAACCCGTTATTTTTTTGATTTAATTAAAAAGGTATTTTTTGCACCTTTCAAATTTTTCCCGTGGGGGAATATGAATTGCTGTTTTAAGAAAATTTCGTAGATGCTGGTTTAATTTTAAAAGTGCTGGGGGCGCAAAAAATCAAAAAAACCGTAAAATGTTAAAGTTTTTATAAAAAACGGTTCTTTTTGCACCCCCCTTTAAAACCTGTGGTGAATATTTGGGGAAAAAGCTGTTTTTTAAGATTTACGTTTTGTGCTGCATTTAAAGAAAAATGCTGGGGGCGCAAAAGTCCAAAAAAAAGTTAAAAGGGTTTTGGTTTTGGGTATAATAAAAAGGTTTAAATTTTTTTTCACCCTTTTAATTCCCCCTGTTTTTGGGGAATATAGAAAAACTGTTTTTTAAAAATTTACGTAGTTTCGCGTCACTTTAACAGTTTTGGGGGGCGCCAAAAATCAAAAAAAACGTAACTTGGGTTTTGTTTTGATATAATAAAAAAATATCTTTTTGCAAACCCTTTTAATTCACCCGTGGTTTAAAAAATAGAATTGCTGTTTTTTAAAAATTTTCGTTTGGATGCGCATCATTTTAACAGTGCTGGGTGCGCAAAAGTCAAAAAAAAAGTAACTGTTATTTTTGATTAATAAAAAAGGGATTTTTTCACCTTTTTTTTTAACCCGTGGTGAAATTTGAATTGCCCGTTTTAAGATTTACGTAGTGCTGCGTCAAAAGAAAAGTGGTGGGTGCGCAAAAAAATCAAAAAAAACACGTAACTTGTTTGTTTTTATTTAATAAACGGTTTTCTATTGCACCCTTTTAATTCACCCGTGGTGAATATAGAAATTGGGTGTTTTAAGATTTTCGTGTTTCTGGTCAATGAAAAGTGCTGGGTGCGCAAAATTCAAAAAAAAAAACGTAACTGTTTTTGTTTTTTTTTATTTAAAAAAAGGGATTTTTTTGGGACCTTTCAATTTTACCCGTGGTGAATACAGAATTGCTGTTTTAAGAATTTTTCGTTGATGCTGCGTAAATGAACCCGTGCTGGGTGGCAAAAGTCAAAAAAAGGGAATGTTATGTTTTTATATTTTTAAACGGTATTTTTTGGGACCCCTTTCCAAATTTACCTGTGGTGAATATAGAATTGTGTTTTTTTTGATTTCGTTGTGCTGCGTCATATGAAAAAGTGCTGGGGGCGCAAAAGTCAAAAAAAAAGTAATGTTATGTTTTTATTTTAAAAAAACGGTATTTTTTGCACCTTTCAAAATTTACCCGTGGTTTAATTTTTAGAATTGCTTTTTTTAAGGGGTTTACGTAGAAGTGCAAAACAAGAACAGTTTCTGGGTGCGCAAAAGTAAAAAAAAAACCCTATCTGTTATTTTTGATATAATAAAACGGTATTTTTTGCACCTTTCAATTTTACCCGTGGTTTAATATAGAATTGCTTTTTTTAAGATTTACGTAGATGCTGCGTCAATGAACAGTGCTGGGGGGCGCAAAAGTCAAAAAAACACGTAAACTGTTTGTTTTGATATTTTAAAAAGGTTTTTTTTTTTTGCCCCCTTTCAATTTACCTGTGGTGAATATTTTGGGTTTTCTGTTTTAAGATTTTTAACGGGGGGGGGCGGGTTTAATGAACAATGCTGGGGTGCGCAAAAAATCAAAAAAACACGTAAAATGGGTTTTTTTTGATATTAATCGGTCTTTTTTGACCTTTTTAAATTTCCCGTGGGGGAATTTAGAATTGGGTGTTTTTAAAATTTAAGTAGGTTTCTGCGGGAATGAACAGTGGGGGTGGCCAAAAAAATCAAAAAACACGGGAAAAATGTTTGTTTTGATATAATAAACCCGGGAAAATTTTTTTCACCTTCAAACACCCGTGGTGAATAATTGAAAAAATTTTGTTTTTAAAATTTACGTTTGAAAGCTTTCGTCAAGAACCCGTGCTGGGTTTCGCAAAAAATTTAAAAAACACGTAACTGTTTTTGTTTTGATTTAATAACGGAAAATTTTTTTTACCTTTTTAAATTACCGTGGTGAAAATTGGAAATTTTTTGTTTTAAGATTTCGTGATGCTGGTCAATGAAACAGTGTGGGTGCGCAAAAATCAAAAAACACGTAACTGTTATGTTTTGATTAATAAACGGTCTTTTTTTGCACCTTTCAATTTTTTGTGGTGAATTTAGAATTGCTGTTTTTAAGATTTTCTAGGGTGCTGCGTCAATGAAAAAGTGCTGGGTGCGCAAAAGTCAAAAAACCGTAATGGGGATGTTTTTTATTTAAATAAACGGTTTTTTTGAAACCCTTTTAATTCAATGTGGTGAATATTGAATTTTTTGTTTTAAAATTTACTTAGATGCGGGGTCAATGGAAAAAGTGTTTGGGGGCGCAAAAACAAAAAACCCGTAATGTTTTGTTTTTTAATTTAAAAAAGGAATTTTTTTCACCTTTCAAATTTAACCCGTGGTGATTTTTGAATTGCTGTTTTAAGATTTAGTTTTGATGTCGGTCAATGGGAAAAGTTTTCTGGGGCGCAAAGTCAAAAAAAAAAAGTAACTTTTGATGTTTTTTTTTGCCCCCCCGAAAACACGGTTTTTTGGCAACAAACTACCTGTGTGACTAAAGGGTTGTGGGGTTTTTAATTTAAGTGCCCAAGGTGGATTTTCAACCGTCACGGTTTTTTAAAGGGTAAAAAAATTTAAAAAACCTAATTTAAATGTATAATGTTTAAAAAAAAGTGGAAATTTTCAGCAACCCAAAAAGACCTGAAATTACTAGAAATGTGTTTTTCCCAAAAAAAGTTCAGGCTGCCCAATTAAACCCTTTAAATTTTTTCAAAAAGCAAAATGTTAATTTAAAAAAGATATTCCCCTAAAAAAATCCTTTCACTAAAAAATTGGTGAAATTTATCCAGTGTTCTTTATAGATAGAGCTTGTATGTGTTTGCCCCCGGGGGGCCCCCCCCCCCCCCCCACCGCCCTGAATTTACAGCGGTAGATGCTGCTTTTTAAAAATTTTCTATCTAACTACATAAAATTTTCAAAACTCTTTAAACTAACCCAAATCGGAAGGATACAGCTAATGGTAAAGGGGTTTTTTCTGTGCAGAAAAAGACTAATTTCGGAGCTGTTTGGGGCCCCCAGGCCAGAGGCAGGGTTTCCCATCCCTATGGGGACGCTGAAGGGCACTGAGGCTGAAACAGGGGGAAAACGCCCTTTTTCTATGTTAAAAAGAGGGTATGTGATTTTTCAAACCAATCGCAACCAAAACAATCCCAGTTGACGTCGCACAAAACATTTTTCACCCTGCTCTATTCTGTTAATCTCATTTGGCTGGCCGCCCCCAATTTTCGGAAGCGCCGAAAAAAAGGGGCGAAACTTAATAGATGATGAACCCGAAATTTTTAAATTAAAATTTTCGCTCTGATCTGGGAAAATTTTGTTTACCATAAAAACCCTTTCCCATTTTTAACTTTGGGCGATAAAAAATCGTAAAAACCCAATTTTAAGTAAGCTTTTCCCGTCCTTTTTATTTTGGGTCGGTGGACAGTTCCACACCCCTCTCCGCCCAAACCCTGGCACTCCCGATAGAAGATCCGGAGTCTTCAGGGGCTCCGATATTTACGTTAGAAAAGGGGAAGCAAAAGGGGAAAATTTTTTCCTGCGGAATTTGGGCCCGGGGGGGGATCTGGTTAGAGAAAATTTTTTCAGTTTTTTTGGGGGTTTGCCGCTCTTTTTGCACTTTAAAAAGGCTATTGCTGAAGGCCCCAGGGGTGACAAGGAAGTCAGGCAGGCTGTATTTCACAACTGAGGGCCCGATGCCGCTGTGTAGTAGGGGACCCAGCCCCGGGGGTTCTAGGGAGTAGTGTTTAAATGCGGGAGGCAGGTACCCTTTGGCCCCAAACCCTTATTTCCCGTAGGGGGCTATGCCACACTTCCCCAAAGTTATGAAAAAAGGGGCCCCCACTCAGTTTTTGGGGGGGTCCCGGGGTATATCAACCTCCCGGTGTCAGCACAGGGCGGGTTAGGAGAGAACGATCCCACCCGGAGCCTCTGAGAGCAGGCACTGGGTAAAGCCACCTCACACTGTCCGCTTCCTCCCCAGAAGCCCGGTACCTGCCCAGCCAGCGAGTTGACAGCTAATCTCTCCTGCCGTGGGTCCAAGGCCGCGGGTTGTAGCTAAGCACCTGAGCGGAGGCTCTCCTTTGCTCGCTCCCCGCTGCTGTCTCCCGTCAGTTAGCGGGCTTTCTTCACTGCCGCGCGTGTCTTCCCGGAAGCCGCGCTGCACCTCTCTCCCTGCTGTCACAGGCCGCAGCTTCAAGTCTCATCCAGCTCCGCATGAAGCGCTGAGTATCGGTCTCGGGTGTTGCCGGGAGTGTCCGCTGTCCACTTCTGCTAATTCTAAGTTGCTGCCGCCGGATTTAAGCCCGTTTCGCCATGTCCATGTTGCTAGGTCCCGCAGAGCTCCAGAGTTACGCGGCCATCTTGGGCAGCAGCCGGACACGCCCCCCTGCTTGCATTTTTAAAGGTAAGAACTGGTTTACCTCACCTTTCTTTTTGGATTATTACATATGTTTCGGGTCGTGACCGACGACCAGAGGACTAGGATACGCAAGGAACTGTGTCATTCTATGGGCTGAGGGTTAGGCATTGTTTTCTCTTTTTTCACTGCTGCTAAATATAAGCATCATGCTCACCAGAGAAAGGTGGTGGATGCTTTGGTTCAGCTGCAATTTGTGATGTACAACTAAATTGAGTAGTGAAGTCCAAGGAGTCCCTTGGTTTTCACCCTTTACCTTTGTAATCGGGAGGGAACTCCCAGGTCGTTACCTGGGAGTAGACAGAAGACGTAGCTGGATCAAGGGCAGAAGCCTAGACAGAGTACATTCATAATCAGGTCAGAAGCAGAAGGTCAGGTGAGGCAAGTGACAAACGGAGTGGTCAGAAAACAAGCCAAAGGTTGAGAAATAGCACAATAGATTTCTCACAGAAATTAGTAAAGCACATCAACAAACAGGCAAGGGAGGAAGAGGAATGAGCCCTTTAAGAGGGATGAGGTGGTAAGTTACTAGGTGGAGTGTGCTGACACTGGGAAAGCTGGCAAAAGCCAATATATGGATGTCCTGCTGGAGGACAATAGTAGGAATGTCAGGACCAAAAGTAATGCAGCTGACTGAACAAGAACTAGTCACACTGTGCGGCTGATGATAATAGGCCAACCCTTAATAGTACATATAATATAATAGATAATAGCACACCCTTAGTTATGGCCCTCTTCTTCAGAGCCAGATGCATATGTAGAATGTAAATTAGCTACGGGGCAGCAGGGATTTAGCCAGGTTGCTGCAACCTTTCTTTTGGACCAAATACCTTCCAGTTCATCAGGTAGTAGGTCTTGCCTCTGGTGTGCTTGATGTCTAATATTTCTTTGACTTCATAAATGTTTTCTCGACTTGCTTCCGTAGACAGTGGTACTGGTTTAAAAGAAAGGTAGTTTAGCACCAAACCTTGATTCCTGGTTGAAGCACAGGAGTAGGTCTTCGCTTCTTGCCTAACTGAGTCGCACTCTGAGAGGTAGCCTATAATAGAAATTGACAAGTGTCATGCCGGATGCGGAAAAAAAACCTAGACTTGCGAATTCACTGATGAACTGACAAAGTAGGGAATAGACAAGGAAGCCGAGGATCTTGGCCATAAGCAATATACAGTACAATGATTATGATTCTGTGCACTCATTATCATGGTTATTATAAGAAAGTTCTGCCCATGGTAACAAGTTTGCCCGTTCATCATAACATGTGGAAACAAAAGGCTGGAGGTATTTAGCTAGGACCATGATTGACTCTCTCCACTTGATTGTTGGACTGAGGTTGGAAGGCAAAGGAGAAATCTTACTTCACATCCACTTGCAAGCAGATGGAGATCTGGGGATTTCAAATTTCAAGTCAACATTGTGTCACATTCCTTTAACACTTTATGAACATTTGCAATAAGGCAGAGCACATTACTGTTGTCAAATGGTCACTGCTGCAAGGTAATAGTATTGACAAGAAAGGCATTAAATGATCCACAAGAATGTGTCCAGAGCAGTGCACTGCCATCTTCTCATAGAGCACAGCAGAGTAATATCTGTTCCAAGTGGCCCACATGCACCTGGATGTTCATATGATAAAAATAAATTGTGATTCATCAGACTAGACTGTCTTTTTCTATTGCTTTGTGGTTCAGTTCTGATGTTCATATGTCGATGACCTTGTCATTGAACAAATTTGGTGAAGGTACAAACCACTGCATCTTCCCTGATTTCAATAAATGAACATATTAATAACTAACTGTTCACTTGCTGCCTTATTCTATGTCTCCACTGCACAGAAAAATGATCTTATTTTCAGCGGTTTTAGAATTCTAAAACTGGGAATACCCTCTGCTTCTTTTTCTGCTTCCTCCACTCCCGTAGTTACACTGAACAGAGTAACTGAGGGGATGGGGCCAGCCCCCTGCAGCGAGTGACGTCAGGGGAGAGCATCTTTATGACGCTTCCCCTGCGCCCCTGTTCCCCGGTACTGGCCGCCTGTGATAAAGAGAGATTCCCCGGCAGGCAGCCAGTGACTGCGGACACTGTTTGCCCATCCCACAGATGGGCAAACAGTGAACTGCACAGCGCAATCCCCAGGACATCAGGATTCCTCCCTGCTGTCCCGGGACGGCGAGACATGGGTCACAAATCAGGATGGTTGGGAGGTATACAATATCTATTAACTTTTTAAAAAGAATGGTGATTATTATAGTATTTTGTAAAAGGACCCTTGTCTGTCTATAATAAGTGTGCAGAAAACATATTGTAGTCACATTTTCATTGTAAGGTTAAACGTTATGTTTTATTGATATCTTCTAGTAAATCATGTAGTTCTCAACCATATTATTTTTTGTTGTCACCATTTGAATACTTAATTCATTTTGTAATCTTTTAAAACTTTAATATAGTTTCTATGACTCTTATATTGTTGTTTTATGATCAACTTTAATTGCTTTTCCTGAGTTCCTAATATCTATTGAGAGCTGGTGCCTTTAAATCCTCGATGCTCTAATTAATGTAGGTTCATTTTCTTATCCTTTTGTTAAAAATAAAATGCATTATGTTAAACTTCTCTCAGTCATTATTATCCATCTTAACTGAACCCTCGGAGAACATATTTTTACTTGAGAATTCCTATAAGGAGATAACATCCCACAAATGAATTATTTAATTCACAATTTCATTTCACGTTCCAGATGAGAAAACATACTTTGTAAATTATAAGAAACCCTGAGTGGATTAAATTCAGATGAAATAAACCTCTTTCACATTTGGCCTCAATTTGGACATATATGTCCACTCCGCCGACAGTTATGTCTCTCAATTCTCCCATACACTTACACACTCAGTTGTGCTCTGCTGGAGAAGAAGAGAACTGAGGGGAGAGAGAGTTTGGCTATGTTCACACGGCTTAAAATGGGACGTATTTCAGTCCGTAATAACGCGCCGGAGTGTGCAAATTACGGCTGGAATACGTCCCAGTCATTACGGTAATCCACAGTTCTCATAGAGAACTATGGATTACGTCTCCTCTCCCTGCTCAGTGAATCCGCCGCGGGGGGAGATAAGTGACATGTGAATTACCAGCGGCGTATATGCGCCGCTGGTAATGAAAGTCTAGGGGCCCCTGCTCCCGCCCCGCGTAATTACGCCCCGCAAATAAGCCGTGTGAACCCAGCCTTTCTGTGAAAACAAAGGGATCTAAAATAAGAAATCCACCAAACATCAGATAATTAAATAGTCATGCCTAAATTGGCGAGTCCATCCTGCATTTATTTACTTTTGTGGGGCAAGTCTAAGATTAGTGCTAAATTCATATTCAAAAAGACAGAAGCGCATAATCAGGCCTAAAGTACAATGAACAACAATTATAATAAAAAGATTAATTTTCATCTGCATTGTTCTGTGAAGCACAAAATCAGCAGAACAACAAATACACACAGATATAAAATTGTTGCTTACCCATCGTTAACCCCTTACCCCACCTTGACGTTTAAGTATGTCATGGCAGTGCTAAGGGAGTGTGGAGTGGGTTCACTCACTGAGCCTGCTCCATATGCCATAGGTGCCAGTTGCTAGATACAGCTGACACTTGCCACTAATAGCAGAGATCAAAGACAGCTCAGATCTTTGCTGTTTAACCCCTTAGACACTGCGGTGTCTAAATGAAGGCAAAACTATGCTGCACACCATTTCTCACTCTGATTGGCACCCTCATGGAGAGATTGTGGGGTGTCGATTATGTGACATGGGAGCTGGAAGCCTTGTGAAAACTTTCATTGCCGTCATGTCTGCGATTCTAGCACTTTATGCCCCAGGCAGGAATTGTTAGAACCGCCATCTTTGAACACCCTTTTGTATTGTATAAACAATACAAAAGGATATAATAATGATCGAGCCCCATATTGGTCAAGTATTACTGTGAAAAAATGTTTTTAAAATATATGAAAATATTAAAAGTTCAAATTACCCTCCTTTTTGACATTTTACAAATAAATAAAAAGTTACACATAATTGGCATTGTCGCATTTGTAAAAGCCCAATCTCTAAAAATATAACATCATTTATCCCATACCCTGAAAACTGTATAAGAAAAAATTTCCAGACGCCAAAATTGCACTCTTTTTGGTCATTTCACATCCCCTAAAAATTAAAAAAGGTGAATGTATTTCAAAATGATACCAATAAAATGTATACCTTAGCCCGCAAAAAAAAAGCACCATCACACAAGTCCATAGGAAGTACAAAAAAGTTATTGGCTGCAGAAAATGGATCTGCAGCACAAATTTAAAAAACAGAAGATGTTTGGATACTACAACATAACAAAGACTCTACATATTTGGTATTGCTGGATTTTTATCAACCTGTAGAATACAGGTAACACATTATTTAAACTGAAGTGTGAATGCCATAAAAAAACCTGCAAACATGTCGCAAATAAATTTTTTTTTTTTGCAGTTTCCTAGTATATTCTATGGCATGGTGAAAAAAGACATTAGAATGTACATCTTGTCTCGCATAATAAAAGCCCTCATATGTCTATGTTTATGAAAGAATAAAAAAAAGGTATAGCTCTTGGAAGACGGGAAGGAAAAAACAAAGATTCATATTATTTTGACTGTGAAGGGTTAAGGAGTTAAAGAAAGAAAAACCCACAATGTTCACTGTAATAACCTGAAAGTATCAAAAGAAATAATACATTTTAATTTACTGAAAATCAACTAATGAAAATCAGACATTGCTTTTGAATTATGAGTCACACGAAAAATCTGAAAAAAAATAATAAAACTGGAATGAGCAAAAAAGATGATACCCCTAGAAAAGATTGAAAATAATTTGTCTATAGGGACATGTTTAACCCTCTACCTCTGCAGCCAGTTTTGACCTCCCTGACAGAGCCCCATTTTTAAATCTTACATGTGTCACTTAATATAGAAATAATATTTTGACAATTTTACCTATCCATGTGATTCAGAGAATGTTTTCTGGAGACACATTGTGCTTTAAGTTAGTAAGAAATTTTCATTCACACAATCCTTGTTTATTTGTGAAAAATATCAAAATAGTGTGAAAATTTGGAAAAACTAGTCCCCTTATTCAAAAAAGCATTTAGGAAGTTTATTAACCCATTAGGTGTTTCACAGAAATGAAAGCAAAGTGGAGGTGAAATTTCAAAATTTTACTTTTTTGGCAGATTTTAAATTATTCACTAGAACATGGTAGATGTGATCAGGGACATGCATCAATATCGATTCCCCCAATTCTGCCGTTTTTAGAGATATCCCATTTGTGGCCCTAATGCACTATTTGGCTCAACCACAAGCTTCAGAGTGGGAGGAGCACCTACTGGACTTCTGGGTCTAATTTTCATTACAATTTTCTTTAAGTGCATTATTGCTGTGCACTGCTCTTCATGGCAACCGTCAATTGCCCTGGAGAGCTGGGCATAGTGTCATCACAGGCAGCCCGGAAGTCTTTGTTAGACTTCTGGGCTGTCAGGAAAGCCATCAGCAGCCACGATCGTGCTGCAGCTGCTCCGATGGAGACAGAGGTAGCTCCCTCCCTTTGTCCTTCCCTTAGCTGCCGAAGTCATGATTGATCGCGGCACCTAAGGGGTTAATCACCCGCGACCAGAGCTTACTCTGGCCATTTACGATGCAGCATGGAGCTAGCTGTAATATGCAACTGGTCCCATTTTGAGATCATGCAGGCCCCATTTGAGAGCCCGCACGATGTCTAGGATGTATCCACATGTCCATTTGCGGGAAGTCACTACCCGCTAGGACGTATGGGTATATCCACTGTCCAAATGTCCAAATGGGCTAATTAAATTTTCCTCTGTAGCATCAATGGTGTCTTCAAACTTTAATAAGTCAGTCTCTATACTTAAGGAGGAAAGAAGTCACTGTGCTTTTTGGTATCATGGTTTGTAGAACACTGAATATTGACTAAAGAAAATTAAGGACAGAGTTGTCTCAGGAGATTAGAAAGACAATTATAGACAAACATTTTAAAGGTAAAGGCAATTAGACCATCTCCAAACAGCTTGATGTTCCTATTACTACAATTGCACATGTTATTCAGCAGTTTAAGGATTATGACACTGTAGCCAGCCTGTGGCCGCAGGAGAAAAATTTATGACAAATTGAAGAGATGGATAATAAAAATGATACCCAAAAAACACAATACAACTTCCAAAGAGATTAGATGGGAACTCCAAGGTCAAGGTACATCACTGTCTGGGTGGACTACAATACCCAGAAAGATTAGCAAGATTAGGGTTATTTAGTTTATAGAAAAATCAGCTTCGGGGGGACATAATAAATATGTTTAAATACATCAAAGGTCAATATCGAGATCCCTCCCAATATTTATTTATGCCCAGGGCTGCATCTAGAACAAGAGGGCATACTCTACATCTTGAGAAACGAAAGTTTCTACATAAACATAGAAAGGGATTCTTTACTGTTAGAGCAGTGAGACTGTGGAATTCTCTGCCAGAGGAACTTGTCATGGTGAATTCAATAACAGAGTTCAAAAAGGGTTTGGATGCATTTCTGGAGCGTAATAATATAACAAGTTATAGTGTCTGGGATTCTGGAGAGTGGTCATTGATCCAGGGATTTTTCCGATTGCCAGATTGGAGTCGGGAAGGAATTTTCCCTAAAATGTGGACAATTGGCTTCTACCTCATTGGGGTTTTTTGCCTTCCTCTGGATCAACACCTTAGCACAATAGGCTGAACTAGATGGACGTCTTGTCTTTTTTCGGCCTTACAAACTATGAAACTATGAAACTGTCAAATCGCGCCATCTGTTGCTGTTTTTGCCCAAGTGGACTTAAAGGGTTTTTGCCACAATCTCATTCATACCTCCTGCACCCAGTTCTTCAGCTCTGTGTGCTCAGAATGGGGCGTGTGTAATATGTTTGAATTGCATATCATGTGACCCAGCAGGATGACATCACCAGGCCTTTCCTGTCTTTAGTCAAAGAAAGGTCTGTTTATGTGTAGAACTGTTTTAAAGAGGTAAAACGTTTGCCTCCAGGCAAAAGGGTACTGGGTTAAAATCCCTGCAGGAACCAAACTTGTGGATTTTATTTCTCTTTCTCAATGCACATACCTCATTGAAGTTTATTTTTTTTAATGTATTTGCACTGTTTGACTAATTATTAAGGAGTACAGAGGACAGGAGTATAATGATAGCACCTGGGATTTGAACACTCATTAGCTTCCTGGGAGGAGAGGTGATGTCGGAGCATGTGTGACCAGGACTTAGAAGCTCTCAGCCCTGGTCGTATCCCCTGGAGATATGCTGTAAACAATAGATCACTAAAGGAACAGCCAGAACAAAAACGGTCCGAATTTTTAATAATGATGAATGGTGAAAATGTTTATTATTTAATTTATAAACTTCCCACATCAAATTTTACTTCTTGGCAAAACACCTTTAATGGAAGACAGCCGAGGAGGAAACCACTGTTGAAAGAAAATCCTAAAGAAACAAGACCAAAATGCATATTGAAAAGCCACAAAGTTTTTGAAAAAAGGTCCTTTGTTAAATGAGTCAAAACTAGAGAATTTTGGTAAGTCACATCAGCTCTGTGGGTGACATGTATGAAAATTGTCACAGACTAGACAGTCGTACTACTCAGTAGATAAGTGCAGCATTCTGTAAATATGCAAGTGTATCACAGCACTTTATAAATGTGTCCCGCTGTGAGACAAAAATATGTGCCAAAATTTGTCTTGCCACTTTAAAAATTGGCATGGATTGGTATGACATTTGTGAATCACATTCATAAATGTGTCTAATCTTATGAATGTAGCACAACATGCAACCATGTTTGTAAAATATGGAGGAGGCTCAGTTATGTTTTGGGACTGCCTTTCTGCAATCAGACAAATGGTGTCTTGAATCTGTGAACAGTACAATGAAATCTCAAAACTTTCAAGGCATTCTGGAGCAAAATGAGCACTCTGTGTCAGAAAGATTGGTCGCAAGTCAGGGATCCTCCAACAGTATAATGAGCCAAAACATACAGCTAAAAACATTAATGAATGGCTCAGAGCAAAGCATTGGATTATTTAACATCTGTGAAAGGAGCTGAACCACGCAGTCTGGAGACGACACCTTCACACCTGAGATGGCCGGAGCAGATTGCTCACGAGGAGTGGGCCAAATACCTGTGGAACTTTCCAGAAGTATCATTGAGAGTGACTGAAATCATTTGTTTGCAGTGTTTGCCTCAAAAGGTTGTGCAACAAAATATTAAGTTAAGGGGACCATCATTTTTGTCCAGGTTAGTTTTATTAGTTCATTTTTTTAACATTTTTGAAGATAACCATAATTCAGAGGCAATGTTTGATTTCTATTACTTTATTTTCAGTAAATTTAAATGTATTTTTACTTTGCTAGTTTCAAGTTATTTCAGTGACCTTAAGGGCTTTTCCTTATTAAACGGAAGGTTACTAACAATTATGTCCTTGTGTATACAGTGAAGGAAATAATTATTTGATCCTTTGCTGATTGTGTAAGTTTGCCCACTGACAAACACATGAACAGTCTATAATTTAAAGGGTAGGTTAATTTTAACATTGAGAGACAGAATATCCAAAATTAAAATCCAGAAAAACACTTTGTATAAATTATATAAATTAATTTGCATTTTGCAGTGAGAAATAAGTGTTTGATCCCTCTGGCAAACAAGACTTAAAACTTGGTGGCAATACACTTGTTGGCAAGCACAGCAGTCAAATGTTTTTTGTAGTTGATGATGAGGTTTGCGCACATGTCAGGATAATTATTTTCTTCACTGTATACTGTAGTTTTGAAGCTTGCAGATAAAGGGAGAGCAGAAGTTGTTTTATATCCGGCTGATTATCTACTATTTATCTATTGGTCAAAGCGATTCCATTATTTATTTAAAAAAAAAATTAAAATCCTGCTGAACAAAGCAAAACACAAACATTCTGAGAAAAACTAAACCTAAGATATAATAGTCGCATTGCAGCATTTCACCACACAAAGACATTTTTTTTTTAATTTCCCTACAAGTTATATGGTACAGTACATTAAATAGTATTATTAAAATTTGCAATTTGTCCGACAAAATAGCGTTATGGCTGTGGTGGTAGAAAAATCCAAAAAGTATGGCTTTTGAAAGACTTTGATGAAAATAGTAACTCATTGTTGCCAAAAATGCTGCAAGTGGAAGAAGTAACAGTTTAAAAAATCTTATGATTTTGGTCATAGATTTTTTTTCCAAGATACCTATAAGTGCTGAATTCTCCTATGAAGTACAATTGATTCTAGAGTTTCTTCCCTGACTTGTTACCTGTCTAAGTGTATAGATATTTATTTGCAAAAGTACGCTTAAAAGGCTCTTTCAGATTTAAAAGACACTGAAGACCACATTTATTCCCTGGACACTATTCCATTCCACTTATAACAGATATGTTACTTCTCCATATGCCCTTATTAGAAATTTAAAGGACTAACATATTTTAGTTTTAGAGAAGAGGTTACATTAAAAACATTTAATTCATTTTTATGATGATGGTTTCAAATGCTGAGCTCAGATCAATTCACATCACTTCAAACATGCTTCTGTGACACAGTACAACAGATGCATTTTTTATATAAAACAAGTTTGACCAAGTTATTTGATCCCTGACATCCAACGCACCTCTGTAATTTTGCTTACAACAGGGCATTTTACAATTGTCATAAGATTCTTTGAATTTTCTTCAAAGAAGATAGTAGTGTCCTAACTCACAGATTTGGTTATTTTGTTTTGGGGCCGTTTCATAGATCGGGGCCCCTAAATCTATTTGTTTAAATCATGTTCAATTGAGTTCAGCATAAAACAAAACTGTAAGAGTGAACATAGGGAAGTGGCGTATTTGCTAGCGTGCTCCTGTGGGTTCCAGTATAATGTCGCAATGCTTAGAAGTCTGAAATTAACTCTGCTCCGCATGAAGTCCAATTATGTAAGTTCAAGTTTGGAATATATTTAGTCATGGTAAATAATGGTGTTGGTATTTGGGATGCTGGGAGGGTAGGATGGACCTAAGGATTGATAGATTTCCAACACTAAAGGATAATTTTTATCATGGGAAATTTGTGTCCAAATCTGAAATAGAAAATGGCTAGAAAACTAGCCAGGGTTTAAGAAAGTTAAGGTTTACCATGGATGCTTCCACAGAGGCCCAAATTTTATCCTTCGAAGAATTCCACCAGAATTTAGTTTGATCTAATGTTACTGCAATGCGATACTGTAGCTGGAAGATTTGGTAAGCTCAAACCACCTAATTGTGGTTTTTCAATCATAAAGGATTGAGATATTCACCTTTTTTTAACATGGATTGTGGAATCAGGATAGGTAAAATGCGCAAAACATTGAAAATTTTCAGGAAAATTATCATGTGATCCAAATAAGGCATTGAGGAATTGTTCCATTGGAATCAGTATTGAGAGCGGCTATAGGTTACAATTGAGGTTTATAAGTTGAGACCTAAAATTATTTATTTTGTGGTATTAATGGGGTTGTTTTACCACGCTGAGCCAAAAGCAGATTCAGATTCATGCATGCTGTCTCTTCCTAGTCAAGCTGTGGCTGCTTCTATGACAGTGTTTAGAATATTTGTATACAGGAACGGTGAAACCAATCCCTATCTCAGGCTGGGATAAATATTTCTACAGGATGAGAGGCACAGATGCCCAAGTAAAGAAAAATATTTTTTTGTAAAAGACTACACATTTCGTGTCCTAGTCGTCCTTCATCAGGTCTAAGTAAAATATCTTCCCTCATACATAAAAAGGAAACAGTTCGATGATTGACAGCTAAAGCCTCCAATAGCTGCACACAGTCGTCCCAATAAACCCAGACACTTCTCATACATCGCTGATTGTTAACATTTTAATATGCTATACATACATTAATTTAAAAACAACTCACTTAAAATTCTATCAACTAACCGGTCCATAAATTGTTTTCAAATAAACCTCTGTATCAGATTATCAACTACTTAGGTGATACTACTACATCCAATTAGCCTTGCTTCTGGGAATCCTCCCTAGATAGACAATCATGAAATGAGGTGAGAGCTGGAGCGTAATAATTCCACTTCTCTGTAGACACCACTTAATTTATAGTATTTTAAAATATTATGTTATAATCTATATTAAGAGGTTATCCGTATCTAATCCAGTTAAAATTATATATATTATTATTAACCCCAAAAATTACATTTTTATTTATTTAATTAGTTCAGTAGCCTCATTGAGGCCTGATGGTACCAGAGACTGAATTTTGAAAATCTAAAACATCTCTTTTCAATTCAGAACCTCTACTTGGTTTATCTTATTTTCAGAGATTAAATCTATTCTCTCTCTGATTTGCGATTAAATTAACTTGTTTTTTGAAAGTAGCATCTTCAGTGCAATTTTTACGTATACGACGTAGCTGGCCAAATGGGATGTTATATTTCCATCTCTTATAATGGGCAGTCGAGGTAGCTCATCCACCTTCTTAAAGAAAGTGGACATCACAAAGCTGCCCTGACTTTTAGCAATGAACAAATCCAAAAATTCTATTACGTCTTGGCTCAGATTTAGGGTAAGTTTTAGACCCTAAGAATTATTATTCAAACCTCTTTACTAAATCGTGGAGGCCTCTACAGATCATAAATTAATCATGTATATAGTGTTAATATAACACTATAAAAGGAAAAAAAAGTCTTATCATTATAGATAAATATTTCTTCAAAGACCCCCATCAAGAGATTGGCATATGATGGGGAAACTCGGTTCCCCATCGCTGTGCCACATTTTTGACAGTATACCTTGCTACCATAGGTGAAATAGTTATTGTATAAAATAAACTTCAAACCCTCTATCAGAAACTTCTTTTGGGAATCTGTCAGCAGAGGATCTTTTTCTACAAAGAAAGTCGTACACTGAATACCCAATTCATTACTTATATTAGTGTATAATGATGTTACATCTAAAGTAATTAATAAATCCCCCTCTTTATAAGAAATCAGTTGTAGAATATTAATCAGATCATAGCCCTTCTAAAATCACTGACATGAGAGCAGGAGATGTTACCCTGTTTCCCCGAAAATAAGACAGCATCCTATATAAATTTTTGCTCCTAAAGATGCATTAGTGCTTATTTTCAGGAGATGTCTTATTTTTCCATAAATAAATTTTAGCATGCTATACTAGTGTGTGTATATATATCTATATGTGTATATGTGTGTATATATATCTTAAAGTTTAGAGCCACAAACCATAGGATATATGTATGTAAAGGACATTTTATGGCAGCTGCAGTGACTTATCTCAAAGGATGGCAAATGTGACATTCTGGGACATGTAGAACTAGAAGTCCCAGCATGCCCCATCAGCAAACCTGTGAGATATGTGTGTCAGTATCATTTCTCTGTTCTCCCCCTCATCCCTCACTTACTTGTACACTTTCTGTCTCCTGTCTTGGGATGTTCGGGACCTGTGGTGACATCACAGTCACATGACCTCACTGCACAAGTCCTTCAACACTCTGATACAACAATATATCCCAGGGCCATTTCTTGGGGTGATCGGGGCTTGGGGATACCCTCCCCCCTCTCTCTCCACCTTTCTCTCTGCCCACCCTTAGGAACGGCCCTGTGTATGGGGAGCTGCAGAATTGATTTCTGCTACGTCTTATTTTTTTGGGGGGTGCCTTATATTCGGGAATTCAACAAAATCTCTGCTATGTCTTACTTTCGGGGGTGTCTTATTTTTGGGGAAATACGGTATTTACAACTACAGAGCTCAAAATGAACAAAGAAGGGAGACTAATACTTATTTGAGATAACACACTCTGCTCCCAAACTGCTGTTAGCCTGGCCTGACCTGTTGTCATCCCTGCTATCAGATAAAACAGGGCAGAGGGAGAAATCTGTGTACACTCAGACCTGATACATTCTTAATGATCTCCTCATCAAAGCCAAAAAAGTAAAGCAATATGTAGTGTGCACCAGGGGATGGCAAAGAGGAAGACGAGTCTGAATGGTAGAGGTTGAGAGTAGTTGTCACGATACAGGCGTCTCTGGGCTCTCTCCCTTGCAGCATTACAGTGGAAGAGGAATGCACCTGAGTCATTGGTAGTCTGGACAAGTTCCCTAGGGTACTCCCTCTGGTGTATGGTGGGGGAAGTAATGCGGCCTGGCTGGGACAATGGTTGGTACAGTTGCGCAGACACACACACGGAGGTGATTTAGTTGGTAAAATAATGCCAATCTTTACTGAAGATGATTAACTTCAAAGTACCGAAATAACAGGATATCAGTTCTTTATACACAATTCTCCCAATCCACAGGGAAGTGCTCAGCAGTATGATTAGGGGTCAAGAGCTCCTTGCCATAGCAGTAATATGGTGTACCTGTTGAGAGTAGTTGTCTGTATCTCCCTTGTAGCAGACTTGAAGTGTCCCACTGTATGATGGCAGCCTATTCCTCCTCCTATTGCAGGTTGTGGCAAAGCCTCTGGGATCTGCGGTACACCACACTGGAGGCAGCTTCCTTCTTCCTAAGTTAGCCTCTAATGGCGGAGCTTCATACCCCAACCTTCTCACTACTCACTCCCTAAATTAAGCCAAACTGCCCGTCCTGCCTCCAACTGCCACTTCTGGCGTGAGATCGCTCCAGCCCCTTGTCCAATCAGGAGCTAGGTGTTGAAACACTTGGTGTGAGGTGGCCAGAAGCTTAACTCTTGCTGGCACAGCAGCCGACATAAAACTTACCCAAAGTTACACAACATATTACACATAACTGACACATAATAAACAATGTGATAAGAATGCATCCCTGAAAAAACTTTGAGACTCTCGGTTCACATATTTTGATCAAAAGATGTTTAAGCTGCCCACGACTTTCAACGTGATCTCAAAATCAGGCAGTCCTATGCTATCTTTACCTCTCAATCGAGCCAATCAAGCCTCTCACTGGGTCAACCGACCTCCATTATTCAGAGAGAAAAAAAAAAAAAAAACACCCAACCTGCAAGCTGCCCTTCTTATGACAGCCTGTGAGAGTGGGTGGGGACAGAAACCCAAAATGGAAGCACCCCTTCCTTCCCATATAGGTTAAAATCAATGTACACCAAGTATAACGTATGTTTCTGCACACAAAAACATTTCTGAAAAAATGTATGCAAACCTGGGTGCCACTGGCAGGGCTGCGGCACACATGTAATTATAAATGTACACACACAGACCGCCGCCAGCGGCACACTACTGCAAAAAGGGCAATACACTACGTGGAAATCCCTAAAGAAGCATTTATGCTATCTATCATACATGAAAAAACTTTGAGACTCTCGGTTCACATATTTTGATCAAAAGATGTTTAAGCTGCCCACGACTTTCAACGTGATCTCAAAATCGGGCAGTCCTATGCTATCTTTACCTCAAAATCCTGCCAATCAGGCCTCTCACGGGGTCAACCTACATCCATTATCAATATATAAAAAAAAAAAAAAAAAAACACCCAACCTGCAAGCTGCCCTTCTTATGACAGCCTGTGAGAGTGGGCGGGGACAGAAACCCAAAATGGAAGCACCCCTTCCTTCCCATATAGGTTAAAATAAATTTGTACACCAAGTATAACGTATGTTTCTGCACACAAAAACATTTCTGAAAAAACGTATGCAAAACCTGGGTGCCACTGGCAGGGCTGCGGCACACATGTAATTATAATGTACACACACAGACCGCGCCAGGGGGCACACTATTGCAAAAAGGGCAATACATCTACGTTGGAAATCCTAAAGAAGCATTATGCTTCTATCATACTTGAAGAAAACGTTGAAGACTCTCGGTTCACATATTTTGATCAAAAGATGTTTAAGCTGCCCAGACTTTCAACGTGATCTCAAAATCGGCATCCTATGCTTCTTTCTCCAATCGAGCCAATCAGGCTCTCACTGGTCAACCGAACCTACCATTATTAGAGGAGAAAAAAATAAAAAAAACCCAACCTGCAAGCTGGCCCTTTTATGACAGCCTGTGAGAGTGGCGGGACAGAAACCCAAAATGGAAACACCCCTTCATTCCCATATAGGTTAAAATCAATGTACACCAAGTATAACATATGTTTCTGCACACAAAAACATATGGGAAGGAAGGGGTGCTTCCGTTTTGGGTTTCTGTCCCCGCCCACTCTCACAGGCTGTCATAAGAAGGGCAGCTTTAGAGAGAAAACCATTGACTAATACATTTGCTGAAGGTTTGGAGTCTAAAGTTTTAATAACAGAAAGAATAGGGCCTTGGAAATCAAATTTCTCAGGCGACTGGAAAGCAAACCCCCAGTGTAACTGGCCAAATGCTTTCTACGTGTCTAGAGATAATATTATGAATGACAATTTATTTTTCTCCATTGTGTGGATGATGTTGATGTCTAGTACCATTTGTCTCCCTCTCAAAACCCTAACCTGTTAGCTATGAGTTTGGCATCTATTTTTTCACCTGTACTTAGTAGAGAAATGGGTCTAAAGTTGACAGGTATATCTGAGAATTTATTTGATAAAGGTAATATCTAGAGATGAGCGAATTTCTCAAAATTTCGATTCGGCCGATTTGCGGAATTTTGCCCAAAAAACTGTTTTGTTACGAATTTATTTGCGATGAATCGTGTTAAAAAACTGCTATTTCCTGGCTTCAGAAAGTGTGTATGGGTTGTAGAACATTGTGCCATGCAGAAATATGCATAGGGAGCGTGGTTTGGCATTGAAACAATGGTGTGATTTATGACTGGCACGGCTCTTAAAATCGCTTCACACCTACCTTTTCTGGGCAGTTATGGGGTCAAAACTGACCAAGTAACTGAAGTGGGAACGCAGCCTGACAGGGTAATGTCAGCGCCAGCTAGAAAGAATATTTTCACTTATAAGATGAAACACCTTTGAAATAAAGTTTTTATATTTGTCATATACACACATCTCCATTACAGGCAGGTTATTATTTAGGGATATTGTTCTCTGGGCATAACAGTAAATTTGTAACACTTGTCTAAAAAAAGAACATTTGAAATACAATTTGTGTATTTGTCATATACACACATCTCTATTACAGGCAGGTTATCATTTTGGGATATTGTTCTCTGGGCCAAACAGTAAATTTGTGATAGATGATTCCACAGATTATGACAGAACCTGTTCTGTTAAACGCTGATACATGTAGAGACTCCCCGGAAGAGTGGATAGGGTGTCGGCAGTAATTTTGCGTTGACGTCACTAATCATTTTGCCCTTCTTTTGATCCACGAATGTCCACTTTCAATCGGTCAATAATCCATCAGTATTACTAAAGCCAAAAAGAAACAGGAGTTGATCCAAAACAAAGATGACAAGTAAATGGAATATTTACATGACTTCTGTCTTTTGGCTATCTAATCATCAGACAATCCTGATGCAAACAAAGGATCATATCATGTTGGCCTTACAGCTTCTCCAAAGACACAATTGGCTGTGTTTGTCCTTTTCATTCCTTCTGACCAAACATAGTGGCAACGTCATAGAGTGGTGGAGGGTGGAAATAGCATTAGGAAACCACAGTCGAGTGAGAGAGTTGTCAGTTGGCAGCAGCATGAGTAGGCCTCAGAGTGCCACAATGACAGATTGTGGAGGTGGCAGCAGCATGAGTAGGCCACAGAGTGCCACAATTACACAGGGTGGAGGTGGCGGCAGCAAAAGCAGCAGCATCAGGCTGGAGAGTGGCACAATGACAATTTTGAGATGGCGGCAGCTAGGTGCCATAATGAGGAGGTGGCGGCAGCAGCAGCAGCATCAAGCCAGGTCAGACCTGCTAGAGGTTGGACGATGGCGCAGATAGGCAGCAGCCAATTGACTACATAGGATTTCTCTATAGTACTTGAGTTTGTCCTCCCTCTTGGTGGGTGGAAAAAAGGCTCCCATTTTGGACTAGTAGCGAGGGTCCAAGAGGGTGGAGAGCCAGAAGTCATCCCTCTGCTGGATTGTGACTATTCGGCTGTCACTAGCCAGGAAAATCAGCATGCTGCGGGCCATCTGCACTATTGACCCTGAGGGACTTCCTGCCTCTATCTCCACTGTATACTGCCACAGTGTGTCTGGGTCTTCTGCCTCATATGTCTCATCTCCCTCTAACTCCTCTGGCTGCTCCTGCTCCTCCTCTGCTGTCAACTGGGTAGAAAAACCACTCATTTCGCCAGACATTGCCTGTGCTCCAATGCCCTCCTCCTTCAGTTCAGCCCCCACCAGACTCATGTGGCTGTGAGATGTAGCCGCCACGTCTCCAGTCCTCTGACCAGACAGATTTTGCAGCATCTGTTCCAGAATATGAAGCAGTGAAATGATGTTCATCTTGTAGTCCTGGCGACTGACAAATAATGTGGCCTCCTCAATGGGCCTGAGCAAACGGCAGGTGTCACGCATGAGCTGCCACTGGCTGACATCAAAATTACATAGGGGAATACTCCTGTCTGCTTGGATCATCAAGATATCATTAATGGCCTTTCTCTGTTCATAGAGTCAGTCCAACATATGGAGGCCAGAATTTCAACGGTTGGAAACGTTGCATATCAGCCTATCAGCCGCTGCAGCTCAAGGAGTGTGTGCTTGGCAGTGTAGGAATGGCTGAAGTGCAGCACATGCAAGTTTCCTGGCCATTTTTAGAATGTCTTTCAGATGGGTGGAAGAATGGGGATCCGTTTGACAACCAGATTGAACACGTGCGCCATGCAGGGCTCATGGCTCAGCCCTCCTCGGAGCAAAGCGGACACCTTGTTCTTTCCATTGTCTGTCACCATGGTTCATTTTCAGTTGTCACAGAGAAAGCCATAACACAGAGCAGTTCCTCCCCTGTGTGAAGTCATTCATCCAGGCAAACCAGGTGTAGAATTGCCTGACATCGTCGTGCCCTGCACATGTGGTATGCTGGAGGAGCACTAAGACTTGTCACTGCAGTGGAGGCTGAGGTGGTAGAGGAGAAGGAGGTGGACATTGGTGCAGGATCAGCAATTTGACAACGTGGAGGAGAAAGCAGCGTCTCCTGTCCAAGTTGCTGGTGTGGCTGGACAGTAAGCACATCCACCCAGTGGGTCGTAAAGGACATGTACTGTCCCTGACTGTAGATACAGCTCCACAGATCTGGACTGCCGTGCACTTTGGAAGAGGCCAACAGACTCAAGGACTGGCCCGCCTTTTCTTATACATATTTGTGCAGGGCTGGCATTGCCATTTTTGAAAAGAAATCACAGCTTGGGACTCTCCACCGTGGCTCGGCACAAGCCATCAGTTCTCTGAATGTTGCAGAGTCCACCACTTGAAAAGGGAGGGACTGCAGTACCACCAACTTGGACAGGAGCACAGCAGCTTCTGCGCCTTAGGATGGCTTAGATGCATACTGCTGTCTCTTGGCAATCATCTTGGTGAACGACTGCTGGCACCATGACTGGGTTGGAGCAGGAGCATCTGGACCGGTATATGATGGGAAAGACAGACAGCTCCCTTCGACAGAGGTGGTGGAGCCTTGACTGCCTGAAATGGGATGCGTGCCACTGGGTGATGCTGCTGTTGCTGCGGCAGGATGGACTACCACATCTGAGACACATTTCTCCCAGGCCACTGGATGATGATGCTGCATATGTTAACACAGGGCCATGTTGACAACATTATGCCCCTGGCCACGCTTCACTTTCTGCCCACAAATTCTACATATAGCCATGTTCACCTCCTCCGGTGTCTTGGCAAGAAACTGCCACACCGCTGAGTAGGTGATTTTACCACCAACACTCCGCACTGACTGACTACTACCGCCGCTTCCTCGGTGAGCCCATGTGCCATTAATTTCCGGGCCGGAAGGGACCTGCGAAGTGGGTGGTCTATCTCGACCTCGCACTGCTGCCACCCTGCTGACTCCTGGCCACACCACTGACTTGCTGGATGCGCCGCTCTCTGACGTGCAAGCTGCCGCTTTCTTCTCCCGACAATGATGATGAAGCCCTTACTTCACCTGGCTCCCAACTGTGATCGACTACATTGTCATTGATTAGTGTTTGCCCGTCACTGCTGTCCTCCTCAACATTCTCAATGTACAGAGCCTGACTGCTTGCAACATGACCTCCCATGCAACTCTCCACATTTGCCCACCTACTGCAAGTAGCAGCAGATTTCTGCCCCACCTCTTTGCTGCCCAGTAGTTGCTCACTGTCCTCAAATAGTTCATCCTTGCTGTATAGTGGCACAGAGCCCACAGCACATAGTAGTTCTCTAGCTGAGGGCACTGAACGAAACAGACGCGGGTTGAGGACAGGTGAGGGCCCCTGATCTGCTCACGGGCCATGCCAACTAAGGGTTGTCAGATGTCATCTGGGAGGAAGTGGATGACCTAGTCAACCATTCAAGAACCATTGGATTGTTGGTCAATACACGGCCGCTAAATGACACAGTTAGCTCTGGCCTTGCCGAGTGACCCCTGCTACGATGTCCCCTGTGATTGCTCAAGGAACATTTGTGCCACTGCCCCTCCCAAGGGAAGGGCCTGCCACCTCTCTGTCTAACATACTGTTTGATCAAAAATTTACAATAAAACAAACTCTGTTTAATGTAGCTGTGTGTATATGACAAATACATATACACATACAAATATACAGCTGCATTTCAAAGATGTTTCACCTTATAAGTGAAAAAATTTACTCTTTGGCACAGAGAGCAATATCCCAAAAGACTGAAATGGCTGAATTTGAGATGTGTGTATGTGAGAAATACACACACTGTATTTCAAAGAGAGTTCACCACAATTTCGTGAAAAAATAAACTCTGCCCCAGAGAGGAAAAGACTGAGCTAACTGGATTGGAGATATGTGTTTGTGAGAAATACACACACTGATTTCAAAGGAGTTCAATGCAATAAGTGAAAAAAGTAACTCTTTGGCACAGAGAGCAATATCCCAAAATAAAAAACGCTGGTTCAGGAACGTGTGTGTACATGACACACACACACACACACACTGTGTAGTTGAAAGATATTTTACCCCAGTAACTCTAAAATCAGAAGTATTTTGCACAGAGTACAATCTAGTGTTGCGACAGAGAGATCCTTGTGCATAAGAGACACCGTGGCAGAATCTAACATGGCTGCCCTATTTATAGGGCTGTGACATCACAGAAGCTGGCGGGCTGATGATTGGCTGTATGTTTGCACATGTCATTGAGGGCGTTCCTGTCTTTCTCCCATAGTTCTTCGCCCCATGTCACGCCATGTGATCGCGGCCATTTTAGATTTGTTACCATGAATCTCTATGAAATTCGACTTCGTTTAGAATTGAATTTTTCCTGAAATTCAAAACAAATTCCTCTTCATCAGATTCAATTCGCTCATCCCTAGTAATAATACTATAGTTGCTTTTCATATTTCTTTTCACTCTTGGCCATATTAATATTAAATAGGCTTCCTAAGATACATTTGTTTCCAATTTCATAATATTATGACATTATCCATATTAGTCTGGATTTTATTCTTCATTGCAAAAATTCTCAGTGATGCTGCAGAGTAACATTCAAAAATATATTACTGTATGTAATATTACTACTTTTTTGACTTTGTACTTTTGCATTCTGGTCATGCTACTAACATCTTCATCATCATGACTACAGTAAGGTTTTATTGTCATTTACATCAGTGTCAGACTGGGGTGCCTGGGGCTCACCAGTGGAGTTGATTCTTGGGGCCCAGCAGAGGAGTTGATTTTTGGGGCCCATTATACAGCCACTGTACATGACGGCACATATTGTACATAACTCTTGCACCTTTCTTACTACCTCTGCTATACTCACCATTCCAAGTGGTCCAGCATGCCCAGGAGACCACTGGGGGTTTCCCATGTGCCTCTGTGATCCAGTCCGCGCATGATTAGCATAAGTATTTGATGTGAGTTTAGCCAAGTTCTTCATAAAAGATTAAGGGTGACATGTATGAATTCTGGCGATGATAGACCAGTTCTAATTCGCTTTAAGGTAGTATAGACTGTGGCAGAATGTATGAACCTGTTCTTCTGCAGGTCATACATACAGTCTAGGGCCAATACAGCAACTCTGGCTCAGGTAGACCACCTTTAACTTGGTCTGGCTGTTCTATCTGTTCTGCGCCAAAGTTTTGGCATCAAAGAATCATACATTTGTCTACTTCTACTAATGTGGTGCAACACGCCCCCAGAATGCCCCAAAACTTTGGCGCTTCAAAAATTGTCTTTGGTGCAGTACGTAGCCACTTATCGCGACAAAGTTTGGAGTACGCCTGTTCATACATCTATAGAACTGGTCTATTACAGAATTCTGGCGCAGCCCCGTTCATACATGTCACCCTAAATCTATAGAATTCCATAAAACCGCAAAAAAAATAGGATCAAGTCCAATACCTTAAGATAAAACTCCAATATTTGTATTAAATCAATAAAATCATGTTTATTTCTTTATTTTCGTTGCACCCATGATTTGAATTACTGTATTTCCCGGCAATTCTCTCTATTGCAATTCCCTATGTAGCGCCGGTCTCGGCGACAAACGCGTTGTTCAGGTTTTTAACTGCTTTATTTGTAAAGAAGGGTTCGGCTCTTTATCTGACAATGTTTTACATTTAATAAAAATATTTTTTTCATTAATACATCATGCCGCACGGCGCTGAGCGCCGAGATTTCAGAGCGCCCATCTCTCCATAGACTATAATGGGAGAAGTAGCTTGCGCTCTGATTGGCTGGGATAGCCAAGCCCCCGCTAGCTCAGCCAATCAGCTCTTTTCTGTCTTTTTACTGTATTTTGAACTGTCCCGCCTTTGATTTTGATTGGTCCAAACTCCTCCATAGGATATAATGGGTCTTTGTCGCTCCTATTCTGGTTGGTCAATAGTTCTCCATAGGTTTTAATGGGTCTCTGTCGCTCCTATTCTGATTGGCTGAGCTAGCCAAGCCCCCGTTAGCTCAGCCAATCAGCTTTTTTCACCATTTTTACTGTATTTTGAACTGTCCCGCCGTGGATTCTGATTGGTCTAAACTTCTCCATAGGATATAATGGGTCTTTGTCGCTCCTATTCTGATTGGTCAATAGTTCTCCATAGGTTTTAATGGGTTTCTGTCGCTCCTATTCTGATTGGCCGGTTTATGCCGACCAATCAAAATAGCTTTCTGAATTTGAATTACTGTATTTCTCGGCAATTTCCAATATCCTAATTCTTGAATTAGGATATTGGAAAGTGATTTTGTTTTATGTGTTTTTTTTTTTATAGGTTTCAGCTCTTTTCCTGAGAATGTTTTCCGCCTTTATAAAGGCGATTTTTGATTCATACTCCGCACTGACATGTGGAATGATTTCTCGCTGTTTTCCAGCCTGTCTCGCATCGGAACAGATTTTCGGCGCAGTCCCGCACGGCGCCTAAGTCCCGCACTGCGCCCATGTCCCCGCACTGTGCCCCACACACTGGCGAGGCGCAGGGAACTTTTCCCCGCATGTATGAGTGCACCTCCTCGGACGGCGAATCTTTGGCGCAGCGCCGCACTGCGCCTAGGTCCCCGCACTGCGCCGCACACACAGGCGAGGCGCGGCGGACTTTTCCCCGCATGTATGAGTGCGCTACCTCCGGCGGCGAATCTTTGGCGCAGCGCCGCACTGCGCCTCGGTCCCGCACTGCGCCTCAAACACTGGCGAGGCGCGGCGGACTTTACATAGTATGTATGAGCGCGCCCCGGCCCCGACTTAAATCAGGCGCAGATTTCACATTAAAATCAGGTGAAACGGCGCGCTCCGACCCGGCGAGATTCATACATGTCGCCCAAAATGTATAGATAGGGATGCACATGATGAAGCTACTTTGATGTGGTAGGCATACACAATTTGATCAAGATGTGCACCAAAAACCTCCATTTTTATACATATGTGGAAAAAATAACAGTAATGCAATTTAGAGTGTTCCATGGATTCAGTGTTTGTGTGGGTTTTAGAACCTTATGGATTCTGATGGATTTTTTGTGTCAGAGAATAGGTTGTTTACACTGCAGGCACAACAGCTCAAAACAGTATCTGTTTCATTTGTATTTGGAGGTGCTAACTCATTTTTGGGGGGTTTTTTTTGCATGTTAAAATATTGGTCCATAGAACCAAAAATACATAAAGCTAAATCTAAGGGTCTGTCCACACATCATGAGTTCTTTTCAGACAGTTTGCATATTTGGAAACCATCTGAAAACTGACAAGAAACCATCCCCATAGACGTTATTAGAAAATCCGTTCAACAGCCTACACTGAACAGATTTTTAGACAACATTTGGAGGTTCAAACCTGTCAAATTGTGTTTATGTAAGAGGGGCATCACTTTCCCTTCTAAGCCCATTGCTCTTCTCTACACCATCGAATTAAAAGTTAATAAATTCCCTTTATGATAAGTGAAAAATACTTTTCCACACCTCTATAGCTTAACATTAGTGAGTCCAGCACAGCCAAACATAATCCCCACTGTACTGGATTCTGAATAATTGTCACCAATGTTCTAGTAGGAGTATAATAAATATTTTTTTATACGGATGTTGCAGAGTTTAGCTTGACTGTGATATCATGGCTTTTTGTGTTTTCTTCTCTTTTCTCAAAACAAAGGTCACTAAAAGCATTGGAAAAGTTTTTAATGTTCTGTTCAATTATATTATGGTGTGTTATCTGTCAAGTTTAGTTTTGCTACATCTGTAATGTAGACATACTGGAAATCAAGTTACACCAAATGTGACCACATCTATAACTGACACATCTTTTCAGCCAAGACTTTGGGTCATTCCCCACTCAAACTAGCTGAGAAAATGAATTCTACAGTTCTGTCACTTCTGTAAAACAAAACAGCAACCTTTATCTAATCACTAATCAATCCTCATAACTGAATCCTGTGGTTAAACTGGAAGATATTAGTAAATTGATTGCTAAAGTTGAAACAGAAAGTTACCAGATGATGATTTCTCCAGCCCATCTCTAGCTGAAAATTAAACAGACCAGCAAAAGATTAAGCCCTGTGTTCCTTCAAATTTCTACAAGACTTTTTGTTTCTGTAGCAGACAATGGGGGCTAGATTATCTGCTTTCTATTTTTCTCCTTTATTTCTTGGTTTAGTTCCTTAAGTTATATTTTCAGCAGATTCACACTTTTTGTTTTATTGGTGCCAGGTGTCTCCAAAGTCTATTTCGAAGATTATTTAAAAACTTTGAAATGTTTGCTATTATTAGTCCCTGGAAAGGTATTCACATTTTTACGACTGTGTTGATCCACTTGCTCATGTTCTGTCAGTGCTGTGAGATTTTCCTTACACTGTGTCTCTCAGCAACAAGCTGTAGTCAGAAATACAATATAGCAAAATAAATACACTAGAGATCAAAGCAATACAAATATACCCAAAGCTAACTAAGATGCTGTTCACAAAACCTTTATTAAAGTTTTTCTCCAGAAAACTATGCACAAAAAGATAGATTTGAAGAAATAAAACTTAAATGTTTATAGAAATTTACAAGGTCTTGAACTCACTATATGAAGATCGTGGCGGCCAACAAATAAGGCATATGCGTGGAAAAAAATTCTTAGCAATTAAAAATATACTAGTGTTCTGCAGGATTTCTGTGTGAAGTTCCAAAAGTCTAAGCACTATTGCCTTGCTACATTGGGCCCCAGGTTCCAATCTGAATAAGGACAAGGACAACATCTATGTTCTAAAACTATGAGATGGCCACGTTCTTCATTGCTCCTATTAGCCAACTTTTTTGTTCTGTTTTGCCCAATAGGATTCCAGACTTTTATCTATGATACACTTACATAGGACAGCATATTTATCTAATGCAATAGATTTGTTGAAAAATGAGTGTTTAATCTTCTTAGCATCATGCACTTGCGGATTCCACACTCCATTTTAGAACATGGGATAGTAGGAGGATACTTGAATTACCGCAACCCTTTATTTCTTCCTTGTGAAGAGATAGAATGTTAGATCAAAAGAGAATCAGAGTGATACAGTTAAGATAGCTTGAATATTCTACAAGATGTTTATGTTTCTGTAGAGGAAACTTCTTAGCCAGTATGTTAGCTCTACTAAATGTTTGACTATCCTGTTCAACGGTCCTGTTTTTTGTTTGTTCATGTAAAAATATGGGATATTTCAATAGGGTGCAAAAGAATGCCTATTCTGTGGCATCCTGTGGCCAAAGGTGTATATTGTATGATGAATAAACAGTGATGCATTTACACATAGGTACACTGAAATGCTCCTGGTAACATATATTCATGTATTAACTAGTGACTAGAGATGGGCGACTTTCCCAAAATTCGGTTCGTTCACTTCGCCGAATTTCTCGGCAAAAAATAACTTCATTCCGAATTACTTCGGGATGAACAGTTAAAAAACACTATTTCCAGGTCCCAAAGAGCCGCGGGGCTGTAGAAGTTGTGCCTTGAAAATTGCAGAGGGAGCTTGGTTTGGTCTTCATACAATGGTTTTAGTTGACGCAGATGATGCCCCCGTCTTTGAATCGCTTCACTAAAATTCCTGGGCATTTAAAAGGGCAAAAAATGACCAAAAAATGAAGGGGGAATGTGCCTATAAAGTCGGCAGCGCAGCTGGAAAAAAAAAAGTGAGGGTCAGGGGGCAACATCAGTGAAGAGTGTAGAGGTGACGGCGGCAGCCCCAGCAGCATGAGGTCGGAGTGGCACAATACATTCGGAGGTGGGAAAAACGGGTAGGCCCCAAAAGTGGCACAAAGACACGTGTGGAGTTTTAGGCATCAAAAGCACAGCGCAATCGACATTGGGAAATGACAGTGTGTGGTCATGGCGCAGCCACAGCAGCAGCATGGGGGCAGACAACACAAAGACAGATGTGGGGTCACGGGGATCAGCCACAGCAGCAGAGGGCAGACAGTGGAAAAATGACATGTTTAGGTCACGGCAGAGCAACAGCAGCGTGAGGGCAGATAGTGGCACAATGCAATCGGAGGGGGCAAAAACAGAAAAGGCCACAGAGTGGGACAATGACACAGGTGTAGGGGCACGGCAGCAGCCCCAGCAGCGCATAGGTCAGACAGTGGCACAATGGGCACAGTGTGTAGGGCACGGCAGCGCCCCAGCAGCGCGAGGTCAGACAGGGCACAATGAATTCTGGAGGTGGCAAAAACAGAGTATGCCAAAGTGGGACAAGACACAGTGTGGGGTACGGAAACGCCCCAGCACAGAAGAGGTAGACAGTTGGGGAAAAGACATTTGGAGGGGGAAAAAAGGATAGGCCACAGAGTGGGACAAACACAGTGTGTAGGACAGGGAGCAGCCACAGAGCAGCATAGGCAGACATGGCACAATGACAGAGTGTGTAGGTCAGGGATCAGCCCGCAGCAGCTGAGGTGACAGTGGACAATGACAGTTGTAGGGCCGGGAGCAGCCCAAAATGCAGCATAGGCAGCAGTGACAATGAAATTTTTGGAGGTGGAAAAAAAAGGAGTAGGCCCCAGAGTGGGACAAAGACAAAAGTGTGTAGGTCACGGCACA
>JAODAL010035443.1:0-42942 GCA_025379985.1 Phyllomedusa bahiana | reverse complement strand
TTAAAAATTTTAAAACTTTATTGAAACAAAATAAAAAATGCACATATGTCGGGAAAACCCTGCATGGAGGAGCAATAGAGCTGCGTCGACAAACAGCTTTGGGAACGGGATTTTCCTTATCGTAGCATCTGCCCCCTCATCATTTGGGTATGGATATCGCAGCGGTACCTGGATTTTCTACCCCCCACTATTGTGTTATCACCTTGCCAATACAAAATAAAACCTTCACCTATCACCCCCCCACCCCCCCCCATCACCCCCAAACCTCTGCACCTGTTACCACTTTCCTCCCCCCCTTCACCCTATAACCCATGTGGGGTTTTTACAGAGGTGGCCATATGGGGAAGTGGTGGAAAAATTAGAATTCAAAGATTTTTTTTGGTAAATTTTGTAGGGACGAGGTGGCCAGAGAAGTCATCAGTAAATCAAAAAAGGGGGGGGAAAAGAAAAGGGAAAGAGAAAACTCCAGTCCAAAAAAAGGCTCGGTGAGTCTCTGGGTTAACTGCACTGTAATCATTTAAAACGTCTGCAGGACTGTGTTACTGCATCTACCACATGTAGTCACTCTTGGTGGAAACTACAGTCTGCAAACTCTTGTGTACTTTTGTATTTTACCACTATTCGTTATGTATGCCTGAAAAAAGAGGTATCCACCTCTGAAAAATGGGTGCCCGCACCTAGTCCGGCCCCCTCCCTACAAACTACTAAGGGGGTTTTAATTCTTCCCTAGAAAGAGCGTTGTTTTGCTATTATGGATGAAAAAGTGGGGTTTAAGCCTAACAGGCATGAAATTTTTTTTTTTGAAAGAATAAAGTTTGAAAATTTTTTTTAATAATTGGTTTTAATAAAAATTTTTTTAATCTCTGGGTGGGAACTCACTGTAATCACTTAACGTTGCAGAGGGACCCGTGTTTTATGCTATCTACCACTAGTAGTCATCTTTGGTGGTAACATAAGTCTGAAAGCTCTTTTGTCATTTGATTTACCCTTTATCGTTACTGTAGGTGGTAATATACTGTCTGCAGAGCCTGTGGGGCATGGAGCTACCACTATATGGTTACGGGTGGTGGTAATATACTGTATGCAAGCCTGGTACCTGATATCAAACACTTATGGTCCCATATTTTTGGAATAATGGTACTATGTAATGGTTTTTTGGTTTAGGGAAAGCTGGCAGCATCCCCCGCTTCCCCCTCTTCTGGGTGCTGAAAAAACTATCCAACAACAGAAAACGGGGGATGCCCAAAAACCCCAATTATCTTTCTTCCCAAAACCGAACACAGTTTTGGGGTGTGGGCATGACCTTTTGTGAAGGGAGTTTGGCTTGATATAAAGAGGGCATGGCCCCTGTAGATTTTTGGGCTGGCACGCTACATGCACCACAACTTCAAGTCTTCCTAATTGCAACTTTCAAAGGTTGGCAAGTATGGAATTGTCTCACCATGCTGTTTCACAGAGCCCGCCAATTCGATCACAGTTTCGGGTTAAGTGGGTGGGTCTACAGCAGAGATTGGGATATTAGCTTGTATAGGGACATTGCTAACAGGAGAGTATAAACATTAGGGCACAAGGGTATAGGACTGTAAAGGGTTAATGTTTGTCAGTAACTTAGATAAACAAGCTTTTGTTTTACTGATGAGACACAACAGGTAGTGATGTCACAAAATCAGAACAGCAATGTGTTAGTCTTAATTTACCTGCGTAAATGTTTAAAGCTAATCAATGTGGTGAGCCTGTTACATTTTAAAATTACTACTTCAACTGAAATTTTACCTTTGGGATAACTCTTTTTTTTGAAAGGTCTGGGGGAGGATTGACAATAATCTTACTATGCGCGGGATTTTTTTAAGGTTTCACTATAATCCATTTTAAACACTGAGAAAGAAGAAGTCAAGGAATATACAAGTACAGATCGAAGAAAGATCCAACTGAAATACAAGGTGTATATTATAGGGTTTTCTCCACATCAATTTTATCTTACCTCCCTGTTTCTTTGGTTTTTATTTTTTTAATTTAAAAGGGAGTTTACGGGGTTCTAGGGCCTGCAGGGTGAGCTACTAGGACACCAGTCTGTACTATAGCCCGCAATGGGCAGCCTATCAGGGAAAATTGAAAGGTCCCGTAGCTTAAACGACCTGACGCTGATGCAGCTCATACATAAGGGGAATACTAAAATAGGTGGACATTGTTTTTGGCACATATTGCAAAGTGACTTGTTTTTTTTAAGACTTTCATAAAAAAAAACCTTGTAAATGAGCAACCCCTTTAACTAAAGCTTCATTAACCATTTAAAACTAGGGTTTTTTAAAGGAAGATCTGTAAATTCTAGAAGTAAAGGTTTAAAGTGATTAACCTCCCATCACAAAATAAAATAAAACAATAACAATAAGAATAAAGAACTATTCTCACTTCCTAACTCCTTGGTGATCCATTTTTCATTTGAAAATATTTATTAACAATCAGTGAAAACAAGCATACAATAACCAAATGACACAGGATGTGACACAATAATTTAACACATTTATCATACATAGCATGCAATGAGACATAAAACACAGATTCATTGTAGAAACTCCAGTGATCGATCCCTTCGTTGCTTACTAGTGGTCGGCATATGACCAACCAGTGACCTCAGCAGTCACATGCCACAGGAACAGATTGCCTACCAGAGCTTCTACTCTGGATTGCCAAGAAATTGAAAAGGTGAGTACAATTTAGTTATATTTTGATATTTGTTGGGCTATATTTTTTAGCAAAAGAAAGATAACCCCTTTAAACTAATGATTTCCTGTTTTGCATAGGTTGTCCAATTGCGGTTTAAATGTTTCTTAAGGCCAAATGCACATGACAGTTAAAACCTGAGGCATACCCCATACCTATTTTTCTCCCCAATTTGCACTCTTAATGCCACAGATTCAGACAATTTTAATAGACCTACTCTTAATCATGCTGCTGGACTTGTCACTTGTTTTTTTTCTCATGAAGATTTACAAATTCATGCCAGAAAAATCTGTGCTCTATAAACTATGACAATGATATGGAATTTTCTGTATGGACGTCAGCCTGGAAACTGCATCACAATCCATACAGAATTTAAACCTGATCTGAACATGGCCTTGAGGAGTTTTCCAATTTTAGGTAATTAAAGTAATATAGCTTTCCAATATTTGCACTGTTTGAATTCCAGTTATAGTTTTTAAGATTTCTTTTTGGGAATTTATACATCAAAAGAATGAAAACCTGTCCTGGTTATGTCCAACTAACACAGGAGAATAGCCTTATTCAAAAGTGAGCTCTGCATGTCTGTCAAGAGGTCATAATCAAACAGGCAGTGTTGAACTGAAGTTCCTTGGCCCTCCAGAGGAAATAATTCTTAGGGTTACCCTCTATCTCTATGTGACTATTTGCATGTTTGATTTAAAGAAATCAATGCATATGCAGAGTTTAACTGGATATGATGACTGCTTTTATATGGTTTAGTATTGTTGCATTTTTGGTGTCCTTTTTCTGTTGCAGTACAGCACAGCAGCGAAAGCCTTTATTAACAACAAGCTACTTTCATTTTCTTAAATTGTTTAGATAGGTATTTCAAGTAAGTTATCAATTATTGTGCTCATAGTCCACAACACTTTAGGGTGCTTTCTTACACAGTGCAAAGTTTTGTCACCTTTTGGGGCAGTTTTTCTGCTGCAGCACTGCACTGCAGTGGAACTACCTATATTAATAGCAAGCTCCTTTTCATTTCCTAATTTGTTTAGAAAGGTGTTGTGAGTAATCAATAATTGTGCTTATACTCCACAAGACTTTAAACACAATGATTGATTACTCACTTGCAGCACCTTTCTTCACAACTTAGGAAATTAAAAGGACCTTGCTGCTAATTAATGTAGTTCACTGAAGTACAGTACTACAACAAAAAAACTGCATAAAAAACAAAACTGCACCATCTGCATCACATTCACCCTATTGCTACTATGTAAAGCCATCGACACCTTTCTATCCTGGTGCCATGGTTTATACTGTCATGTACTTCTTTACTGTTTATTTTTTTTTTTTTTTTTTTTTTTTTTTTTTTTTTTTTTTTTTTTTTTTTTTTTTTTTTTTTTGTTGTTTTTTTTTTTTTTTTTTTTTTTTTTTTTTTTTTTATTTTTTTTTTTTTTTTTATATTTTTTTTTTTTTTTTTTTTTTTTTTTTTATTTTTTTTTTTCATATTGTTAAACTCAGCTTAAATTTTCCATTTTAATATGTTCTGTTTATTTGCACTGTGGGAAGGGTTAACAAATAGCCTGCCAATATTGAGAGTTTTGGAGGGAAAAATTCAGACACTGTGACTGGTCTGAAAGGCGGAAACTGTAACAATGTTTTTTAAGGGCTGTGTTTCTCTAATCCGTCCCAAGGTTCTAGGTCCTCTAGAAACGATATAAAAGGCTAGCAATCAGATCCCTCAGGGGTTCTGCAGATAAGGTTCTGCAAGACTGCCTGTGCAACTAGAAGAAGACTCTGAAGATACCAAGCCACAGATCCTCGGTCACCAGTCCTTTGACCCAGGAGCCAAGCAGAAGACTGAGCCACAGACCCAGGGGAAACCAGTGATTCAGCTTGAGAGAGAGAGAGAGAGAGAGAGACAGATATTCCAGGCTTTTCCTCAGAACAGAGTCTTTGTCTGCCAGGGAGTATACTGGAGCAACCATTCAGTGTCTTGCCTGTATTTGTTTTCAATTTACAATTGTTGATTGCACTTTGAGTTCCTCCATTAAAGAAGTGCACTGGTTTACTACAGACCCCTGACTCTCTGGACTTACTTCCCATTGTGGTGCACCACGCCTTACCAACCCTTCTAGAGAGCAGTGACACATGGTAACACCTCGATGGTGTCCGGGGGGATCCAACGCAGTGCTCAGACCACCCCAAACGCAGGCACCGCAAAAGTACCCTGAAGAAGGTTGTCCTTTGGGTCCCTGATATACAAGGGTTACATTATTTAGAGCTTGGACCCACTGCAGAATCCTCTAGTAGTGTGATGGACCAGTCCAAACCTGAAAAAAGATATATCTGGATGTAAACAAATATGTTTATTTTCAGTAACAGCAAGCAGAAATAATGAAAATAAAATTTTCATTACAATATTGTATGTATATGCATTACACATTGATTAAGATTTTTACATAACCTGAAAATTCATTTACGGTAGTACCTGTATTCTTCCCTGGAACACTACTTTAGGGGATAATACTTCTTCAATATGGTAAGTGTTTGAACATGGAACCATTTTGTTTTCTCACACATTTCATATAAACCTGTGAGCAAAAACCTCTCTGCATTTGTAGAATATTTGAGACACATGGGGTACAATATGGGCCAGTAATGGGCTATTGGTGCTATTACAGATTTGTACAACACAGAACCATAATGTGGCTGTGTGTATATGCTCCCTCAACTTCACTTGGACAAGATTCATTGGATGAATAAGAACCAACAATGTACTATACACATCTCAGCTATATCTTAAACATTTGGTACAAAATTTTATATATTTATCAGGATTATTTTTCAGAAGTCAACATATTTTTTTTTCTGCTGTTATTCAATATAATCCAGTTCTGACAAGAGTCTAGAATGTTGGATACTCATCTTGGTAGGAATGAGTAGTTCAGTAGCCAAAATCACTTGGCCCGAATGAGTCATGTTATGCACCATCTTGAGGGCATGCACATGGAAAACATTGGAAAACATGGGCAATAACATCTTCTGCATGAATTAAGTCATGTAATTCAATAAAATGTAGTTAATGGTCTAATTCAGCAGCAAATGTGTGTGAAATGCATACTATAATGTTACATCATGAGTGTTTCCATGATTGAACTCTGCCAAATAGTGTCCAGATGGTACTGAAAAAAAGTATCAATCATGCTATTTAAGTAAGCAGGCAACACCTGTGACTGCAAGGAACCTAAGGATTTCTGTTATTTTCAATGCTATTACCAAATCTCTTCATAGATAGTGCTGCCATTTCCTTAGTTTGTCTTCCATTACTGATCATCCAGTGTCTTTGATCCCCATTTTAAGTTAATACTAGGAACAGTATGCCAAAATAAACACTGTTGTTGAATTAGGGTATGTTCACCTACGCGTAGTGTTCGCGCCACATTTTGCCGCGTATTTGCGCTCTAATACAGGCGACATGTGCGCCGAAATTATGGTAATCAATAGTTCTCATAGAGAACTATGGATCACGCCTCCTCTTCCCACTCGTACAATATGATAATATTGTATGCGCAGGGAGATAAGTGACATGTCAATTACTTGCGCTGCGAGCTCCCGAAACACACGATATACTGCAGCGCATACTGTACGCGCCGCAGTACATTATGTGATCATAGCCTTATAGTCACATGCCAGAAGTGGCCTCTCTAAGCCACAACTTGTTTCATGTGAACTAGACTGGGGTGCATATTTCTTGGTTTTCACACTTAACTTTCGCAAACCATTGTGGACTCTGCTGCAGGATTCCCAGGTCATGCTGTCCAAAATAGTCATAGAGTGGCAGTGATAATGCTGTAAGAGTTGTGGAAGTTGTGTGGCATGGTTGGGAACACCACCCAGCATTGTCATTAAAAGAGCAGAATGGATTCAAGCAGCCAACTAAAACAGGACTGAAATCAGGAGATAGCAAAGAGTCAAAACCAGGAGTGGGACTACACACACCAGAAATATTATCTAAGGAGCTAGGCAGAACCATGACCCGGAACAAGGAGAGGGGTTGTCTCCCCATGCTGTTTCACAGAGCCACAGCCAACTTCAGACTCACACTTCCTGGTCAGGATGTGGGTGTTTCTATAGCAGTAATTGACTTATCAGCTCTGCTATTCCTAGCTGTTCCTGTTGGAATGAGTACAAAAGGTTTATAATCAATAGTGCACAAAGCTATAGAGCTCTAAGAGTTAAAACTTTCCATTAAGTTAGATAAACAAGCTCCTGTGCTAGAGATAAGACTCGGCAGGGAGTGACTCACTATGGTTGGAGGACAGCTTAATGCAATCAGATAGGAGAGCACAGAGAGGTGATCAGTAACAAAGAAAAACTTGTGTACACTAGCAGGAGATAAAATCTTCCTTATCTCCTAAACAATTCAAAACTTGTTAATATTCTTAATTTACCTTTCATGTTAGAAGTGAATCATTGTGATGAGAAAACCTCTTTAACACAACAGTACATATTCAAAAGGGAAGTATCCAAAGCACCAGATAGCATTAAGCAGCAGAGAACCTATTAACGTAATTATTCTGATGTCATCAGAAGCTGTCAGTAAACATGGTACCTTGATGAGAAGAGCCAGCAGGAGGACATCCATGGACAAAACTACAAAGACTTTAACCGTCAGCTATAGCCAATCTGGGATGGATGGAAGGAGCACCAGATTACTTAAAGGGGTTGTCTCGCTACAAGGATTCCTTTTTATGTTAAACATCTTGCAAAAACTAGTCACTTTGCAATATATGTCCATTAACAATGTCCTACCTATTCTGAGATATCCCCTCTTGTATGGGCTGCATCAGCTCCTCAGGTCGCTATAGCTACGGACCTGTTCAATCTCTCATGATAGGCTAGCAGCACTGGTTGCTATAGCTACAGACCTGGCTTCTATTGCAGAAGCCAGTAAACACAGTGAATTCAAAATGAAACCAAGAAAACAGGACTGAGGTAAGATGAATCAATGTAGTGAGACAACCCCTTTAACAACCTGCTGCAACTGACAACCAGGACCACTGCTATTAGTGGAAACCCAATCAACTTTATTTTTTTATACCTTGCACAATTGGTTATACAGTTGGTTATACAGACATGGGTATAATTCATCTGAATGACTGTCATGTGACATTATATTTTCCCTGCAGGGGGCGCATAACAGCGACACATCTCCAATATGAAAAGGGTTATCTGTGATATCACTTCTAGAGATTACCAAGAGACATAAAGTAATCTTTTTTCGTCAGTTGGAGCTTAGGGCAATGAGATCACTAAGCAAGAGTGATGCAAGGGGAGAGGATGAAGGTAAATACAATGAATGTAAGAATAAAAGAATAAAAAGATGAAGGTATTGTAGGTAGGGGATTGAAATCTGTTTGAGGGATGAAGTGAATGTTCATACTCCAGCCATGAGGTTGCTCATGTAGTGTTTTATTATGGAATAACTTAAAGTAATGCTACCTTTCTAAATAAGCAATAAGTAAAATACATGAGACCACATACAGTAGAATCCAGTATCCTACGACTTTTGAAATAATTTGATTCCACCTTTTCCCTTACACAATAGAGAAAATACTAGAAAAACACACATTTAATGTCATATACCTTACAGAAGATTATATTTCCAGCCTCTCCTTTCTGGAAACCAGCCTTATCTAGAGGGAGATAAGTGTACATTTTCTTAAGATACAGTTCTTAAGATTCCTTATAGATTTGCCTAAATAGGCTTATTTTACATGGATTTCACCACTTTTGGAAAAGCTAGGCAGCAAAGTGGTGTTTTATAATCTCCTGGATTTGCAGTTAAAATATGTGCTATTGAGAATAAATTTAGAAATATAAGTGTGAGATGTTAAAAAGATTGTGGTGGTGTACTACAAGAAAGAGCAGCAAAAATCATATTACAATACAACGGGTTGTATCACTACCTTGATGGCATATCGCTAGGATATGCCATCAATGTTTGATAGGTGCAGGACCCAAATCTGGGAACCACATCTTATCTCCTAAACGAGCTCCTAAACGAGCCCCAAAACCTCTTTGTTCTGAACAGAACGAAGGTCGGGACTCTGCCATAGGCTAGAATGAGAGTTCCAAGTTTAGCTGAGTGGTGATGCTCGTCTACAATTCAGAACCAGGCCCGAATTGGGCATATGCCCAAGCAGGCTAGTGCCCGGCAGGCCTTCCTCTTGTGGGCTGCCTGTCCGACTTCCAAGCTGCTTGGGCTGTGCTTACTCTTTGGCAGCCAGCTGCAGGATCTTAACAGTGTGAGTATCAGACAAGGTCCTGTGCTCGGCTGCCTCATGCCTCCCCCATGCAGGGTAGTGGCTCTGCCTCCTGGCCTCAGTTCACTCCTGGCAGTGTGAAAGCTACTCAGTCCTGTCTCCTGCAGCAGCTATCTGATGCCACATGCTTCCCCTCCTCCCCTCTGACTGCAGGTTAACTCCTTGGTGAATCTCCTCAGTGCCCCATTGCCCCTGTTAGGGTGCATTCCCACGGCAAGTAGCCAAAATACCCGTCGTTTAATTTGACCGGTATTTGCACTGTATTGCGCCGTGCCCCACAGCCGCGCGCGGGGGGGGGGGGGCAGCTTTTCTCCGCGATGAGCAGAGAAAAGCTCTCCCCCTTCACATTGAGAAGCACATATTCCGTCCGGACCGAAGAACGTTCAGGTATAATGTTTTTGGGCCGGATTGACCTGCTGGGCGTCAAAACTGCGGGACGGAAAAACCCGTTCATGGGACTGGCTGCACGGGTTTTTCCATATAGCCTCCATTCTGTTTTATTTTTTTCGCCGTCTTTTACAGAGGCGGCCTGCAAAACTGCAAACTGCCTGAAAAACCGGCCAAAAACCCGTGCCGTGGGGACATGCCCTTACCCTGACTGAGTGGCAATAAGGGCTGAAATCCACCACAGCTAGCAATTAGTACCTGTAATGTGGATTGCTATAGAGGGGCTGGTTGTTTAAGCCCAGGTTGTGTCCATACGATCGGATGTACGATTCGCCGTGGTTGTGCTGTATAAGCACCCGCGAATGAGTTTGGTACATGCGCGTGGGTATCGATCGGTACTGTATGGGTGTGGTCTGATAGTGTAGTGGATTACCATGAGGGGGTTGTTAAAATTGAGTCACGCATCTAGCAGTGCAGAATGAGCTCAGACGAGAGAGTGTTATAGACTGTGTCATATAAGACAAATTAGAATTATTTGTAACATAACGATAGAATGAGAAACTGTGTGGTGTAGAAAAAATGTATAGGAGTATGCGCACATATTGTCTAATTTTTTGTTCTTAAATCGATAAGCAATATAGTTTAGGTTATTAAATATAAAGAGATTTATTAACGGCCCTGTCATACATTTAGATGTACCGTATACGCCCAAAATACGTGAAGTTTGTATGGTAGCAGAGCTCACGCTCCCATACACAGCAGGTATCAGCTTTTAAACAGCAAGTTCCGTGCCTGTCAGGCAGGGATGAGTGAGCCAAGGCAACACTGAATCCTGCTGTTAACATATATATGACCCGTGGATATTGCAGGGCCCTAGTTAAAATAAGAAAGGTGAAGAACAGAGCATGCACATCGAGTTACTCTTCCCGTCAAGTAATCTGTATGGGTTGACGCGATCGTTGCCAGGAGAGCCTCATGGCATGGTCATTACGATTGTCCCAAGAACATTAGATAAAAAAGGATCCTGTATCCCAAAAAGTGGAACCAATAAAAGTAACAGGGCTTCAAAAGAGGTGCCCCATAGGAATGTTATGTGATGCGCTTATCTTTACGATGTATTGTTTAGGTGTGCATACCTGTGCGACCATCGCTCGGATAGTGAACCGTCCCAGAGGAGTGTTATATAGACCATATATACTTATCTCGGGCGTACTGGCGAGGTCAAGCCTATTGTCCCAAGTCGATTTATCATGTATTGTGTGTTTACGTGAAGCGTTTCGCCGTGTTCCTGAGTCCATGCAGAAAAAGGTTATAGCCTTTTAGTGAAAACAAGTGCCCTCAGAGGGAAAAGAAGCGAGAAAAGAGGTATTTGTGTTCAAAATCAAGCTACTAAAGAATGGGCGTAGATTGAAATCAAACGGAAGTGGAATGTTCATTTTATAGAATTTCAGGAACAACATCAATCTGAACGAAGTCGAAGTTTAGGGGTTGATTTCGCAGGTAACGAAGCGTGCTTTTGATTGACTAGAAATGTCTGCGAGCACATGGGCGTTACGATGGGGCAAAGAAGTCTGGAGGAAGAAAGGCGTACCTACATGACATAGGCAGAGATGAAGCCAAGTCAGAGACCTGGGTTGGGAATTCTGTGACGGTCACCGAGCACTATATGAGGTGGTCCTGCCGCCATGCCGCTCCTCACACTCCTCTCACTGTACTGTGTAGGGGAAAGCTGCTCCTTGTCGCCGCTGCTGGCTTATGATATCTCATACTAAAGAACTACACAATTTATACAGCGATTTTTGGGGGTGTCACATAGCTTGTCTCAGAGACGGCTTCTCTACGTTTCTAATTCTGATTTTGTGTGGGTATTGGACACTGAATCCATTGTTGCAGTATCCCGCCCCAGTGCATCTTACATATACATTTTAATGCTATCGTGCTCACAAGCAAATTGAATATCCAAGGGTTATCTAAGCCTTTCCTGTTGTATTCAGTTGAAGAAACAGCGTTTTTACAATCCAAATACCCACTTAATTTTGGTTGTCTCATTTATTTTGCGCATTTCGATCCCAGGGGTTAATTAAACGTTGTTCTGCTGTTGTGGTCACTAAAAGAAACGTTCCTTTTTTCACCGCCAAAAAAGACATTGTGCCTGTAGCATAATTCATATCCCGAGAGGCTTAATTACAAGTTTTTCTGTGTTTGTCGCCGAAACTAACACGCCGTTTAACCAGCAACAAAGCTGGTAAATTTGTTGCTAGCATATTTATTTTGTACATTTCATCCAAGGTTAAACTTAGTATTTTTCTGCAGTTGAGTATTTAGTAAAGAAAGCGTTCTTATTCCCCAGCCAAAAAAAATTTTGCTGTAGTCATAATTCATATCCGACAGGTAATTAAAGCTGTTTGTGCTTTTTATATTCATTAAAATTAGCACATTGTTTTTTAATGGCACTTAAAGCAAATTTTTCCTCGCCATGCTTGTGTAGCGCAATTTATAGCCAGGGTTTACCCAAACTTGTTTGGGGTTCATTTGGCGTCAAATACAGGGTGTGTATTTTATCATAACAGATATTCTTCATCAAACAGTGTCTGTACATTTTAGACACAAAAAGTATGTCAGACAGAGAGGTGGCAAGGCTCTACAACCTGCGAGTGCAGTGGCACAAACAATCCTGATCAGGCCCAGGTCGCAGCACAGCAAGGGACGTCGCAGCATGGTCATTCGGTGTGCCAACAACTGCCGCTAGTTCATCAAGCTGGCCGTTTGTTTTCAGCAACACAAGGGTACATGATTGGTTACTAGGTCATCCACTTCCTCCCGGAAGACGTATCTGACAACCCCAGCCAAGAGTCTCGGTGGGAACGTCGAGACACAACCCTTAGTTGGTCATGGCCCGGGAGCGGTCAGCGGCCCTCACCTGACCCTCAACAACCCTCCTCTGTCCCATCCAGTTCCCACAGCCAGAGATCTACTATTGGTCTGGGCTCAGTGCCACTATAGCACGAGGATGAGGTGGACCGTCAGCAGCTACTTGGCAGCGAAGAAATGGGGCCAATATCCTCCTGCTTCTTGCAGTAGGCGGCGAAAGAATAGATATGTGGAAGTGGCATGGGGAGTTCATTAGTGAGGGTGTGTCAGACCCTCTGCATACAAGAACGGTGATGAGACAGCATGACGATGAAACACAAATCGATGATGATGTACCGACCGCAACTTGGAGCCGGTGAAGCAAGGGTCGATCATCATTTTCAGACAAGAGGGGCGTCATCTATGCGCATCAGCCAGCGGCGCGCCAGGAAGTGTTGTGTTGCCGTAAGTTCAGCAGGGTAGCATCAGTGGTCAGGTCAGGAGCCAACTGTCCACGGGGTAGAAAACCCTCTCACAGGTCCAAGAAATTGGCGGCACAGGGGCTCACGAGGCAGCGGCGGTAGTAGTCTCTCAGTGCGGAGCGTTGGCGGTAAATCACTACTCTGGCGTGTGGCATTGCATTGGTAAGACACCGAGGAGCCGAATATGGGTTATATGTATAATCTGTGGGCAAAAGTGAAGCGAGGTCCAGTACTAAAGTTTGGCACCACGGCCCAGCGACCAACACATGCAGCGTCACCATCGCGTGGCCTGGGAGAAACGTGGCTCAGTTGTGGTGGTCCATCCAGCCGCCGCAGCCGCAGCAGCGCCCAGGTGCACCATGCCGATTGCAGCCAGTCTAGCTCCCCCTCTGCAGAAGGGAGTTGTTTCTCTTTGCCATCATCCTCTCTCCATCGTTCCAGAAATGCACTCTGCCACCCCATTATAAGATCCGCTGCAATACTGGGCAGCCAAACAGGAAGTGGTGGCCGCAACTTGCCGAGGTTTTGCAGTGAGAAGCTGTCTTGCCTGGCCAGTAAGTGTTGGCCATCAGAGCGGTGATGATTCATTGCGGTGGGGGTCCATCGTTCCCCTAGGAGAACCCTCTGTCTACGGGAAATTTGAAGCACTGACCTTTGTTTCAAGAATGAAACAGGCGTGGATTGGGCCAGGATTTCCACACACCAATTCCTGTAGGCGTCAATTACATCAGCATGACGCCCTCACCCAAACTGTGAGAAATTAGTCATGGTTCAAACAAGATGCCGTCAGCCACTAATTCTGATTCCGCCACTCCGCCTGATTGCCACACATCTGCTTGACAGTTTCTCCATCTGCCTACCACCATCTTTACCAATGACTGGTATTTCCCATAACCCACCTCCACACTCTGTCATTGTGCCACTCTATGACTCATGCTGCTGCTGCTGTTGCTGTGCTGTGACCCTCCACCCTATGTCATGTTGCACACGCAGAACTCATGCTGCAGTTGTTGCTGCTGCGCGGTCACTTGCTCCACACCGTGTCAGTGTCCCACTCTTGACCTCATGCTGTTGCTCCTGCTGTCCACCATCCACTCTCTGTCATTGTGCCACTCTGGTGGCCTACTCCTGTTGGGCCACCCTCCACACTCTGTCATTGTGCCACTCTCTGGCCTACTACTGTTTTGCTACTTCCAGAATGTCATTGTGCCACTGCTGACCTCGTGCTGCTGCTGCCGTCACCCCCACTCTCTGTCTTGTGCCACTCTGTGCCATTACTGTTTTGCCACCTCCAAATGTCACTGACCACTCTTGACCTATGCTGCGCTGTGGCTGCTGCGTGAACCTCCACACTCTGTCATTGTGCCACTGTCTGACCTCATACTGCTGCTGAGGCTGCTGCCGTGCCCTCTACACTGTGTCATTGTGCCACTGTCTGACCTCATGCTGATACTGCCGTGACCTACACACTCTGTCATTGTGCCACTCTGTGGCCTACACCTGTTTTTGCCACCTCCAGAATGTCATTGTGCCATTGTCTGACCTCATGCTGCTGCTGTGGCTGCTGCCGTGCCCTCCACTCTCTGTCATTGTGCCACTCTCTGACCTCATGCTGCTGCTGCCGTCACCTCCACTCTCTATCATTGTACCACTCTGTGGCCTACTCTTGTTTTTGCCACCTCCAGAATGTCAATGTGCCACTGCCTGAACTCATTCTGCTGCTGTGGCTGCTGCCGTGACCTACACACTGTGTCATTGTGCCACTCTGTGGCCTACTCCTGTTTTTGCCACTTCCAGAATGTCATTGTGCCACTGCCTGACCTCGTGCTGCTGCTGCCGTCACCTCCACTCTCTGTCATTGTGCCACTCTGTGGCCTATTACTGTTTTGCCACCTCCAGAATGTCACTGTACCACTCTTTGACCTCATGCTGCTGCTGTGGCTGCTGCCGTGACCTACACACTCAGTCATTGTGCCACTGTCTGACCTCATGCTGCTGCTGTGGCTGCTGCCGTGACCACTACTCACTGTCATTGTGCAACTCTCTGACCTCCTGCTGCTGCTGCCGTCACCTCCACTCTCTGTCATAGTGCCTCTCTGTGGCCTACTACTGTTTTGCCACCTCCATAATGTCATTGTGCCACTGTCTGACCTCATGCTGCTGCTGTGGCTGCTGTTGTGACCTACACACTCTGTCATTGTGCCACTGTCTGACCTCATGCTGCTGCTGTGGCTGCTGCCGTGACCTACACACTGTGTCATTGTGCCACTGTCTGACCTCATGCTGCTGCTGTGGCTGCTGCCGTGACCTAAACACTGTGTCATTGTGCCACTCTGTGGCCTACTCCTGTTTTTGCCACCTCCAAAATGTTATTGTGCCACTCTCTGACCTCATGCTGCTGCTGTGGCTGCTGCCGTAACCTCCACACTCTGTCATTGTGCCACTCTGTGGCCTACTCCTGTTTTTGCCACCTCCAGAATGTCATTGTGCCACTCTCTGACCTCATGCTGCTGTGGCTGCCGCCGTCACCTCCACACTCTGTCACTGATGTTGCCACCTGAGCACTCAGCTTGTTTTTTTCTAACTGTTGCTGCCATGACTTTATCAGTCTACATTACCGCTTGAGTTTTTTGGTCAGTTTTGCCCTCTTAAGTGCCCAGGGAATTTTATAGTGAAGCGATTCTAAGAGTGGCGACAGTCATATGCGTGTCATACTAAAACACAACATTGTATGAAGACCAAACCAAGCTCCATCTGCATATTTTAGCATGGCACAATGTTCTACAGCACCCTGCAGGCTCTGTGCAGCATGGGAATAGCTGTTTTTTAACGCGATTCGTCCCGAAGCTATTCGGACCGAAACAAATTTTATCGGAAAATTCAGCGAAGTCACCGAATCGAATTTTTGAGAAATTCGCCCATCTCTAATCAACACATCATTTATACCAAAGGATGAACGTCATAAAAACTAAAGCCCTGCAAACATGGCGTGATTGTGGTTTTTTTTATGTCCCACCCTACATAAAAAAAGTTTCCCAGTACATTATATGATATGGTGAAAAGCACCAAGCCATCATATGGCTATACAGACAGAAAAATAAAAAAAGTTATGGCTCTTGAAAGACAAGGAGGAAAAAATGAAAAATACAAAAGTAGCTGTGATCTGAAGGGGTTAAAGTTTGTCTATATTTTTTAAACCCTGGCTGGGCTCTTAGGCTTCCTCTCTTTCCCATCTCACACATTTATGGCCTATTGATAGGATACCCTATAAATGTCTGATAGGTACAGGTCCAGGGTTGGAACAAAGGTTAGTTGAAAGTAGGGCTTTGCCTAGGGCCATATTCGTTCTGAAAATGTATAATTAAGGCCTTGCCTACATGGAGTTTTTTGTGGTGCAATTAATTGATATTAACTATTGAGTTACAGTTTCAGTAGTAAGACCTATAGTCAACTGAGCTTCCTGCACTCATATGTGCTGCAGCTGTCATTAGAGTTAAAATCAGTCAGCAGTGCTACAAAAGGTCTCTGTGCAGCCCTGGTCTAGATGGCAACTGGGTATTACCTCTCCCTTTGTCAATGGAATATGTCCCTAAAGTGTTACATCATCAGTGAGGGTTAGACAAAGCTCTTCGACAAGAGGAACTGTGACAGTAAGCCAGCTTTATTTATACATTTCCAGGAGCAATAACAGGGGAATGGCATACCTCCCAACTTTTAGAGACTGCAAAGAGGGACACTTCAGGCCACACCTCTAACCACACCCAGGTACATGACATTATACAGTGCCACACGCCCAAACCATGCCCAACCTTATGACATCACACAAAGGACATGCCTCTAACCACGCTCCACCACCAAATGCCCCGCCCCTTCAGCAGACCAGCGGCAACACAACCACTGCATTACTGGGTCTATAAATATGTATTTATATAAAGTAATGTATTGTATAAACAGAAATCCATACAAATAACTGTAAGATAAAGTTCTGTGGAGGATACCTCTATATAATGGTCACATACAGTAAGTACAGTGACACATGATGGACTGGGGTCAGTATAGTAACACGTGATGGACTGGGGTCAGTATGGTGACACGTGATGGACTGGAGTCAGTACAGCAACAGGTGATGGACTGGGGTCAGTATAGTGACACGCGATGCACTGGAGTCAGTACGGTGACACGTGATGGACTGGGGTCATTACAGTTACATGTGAGGGCTGGAGTCAGTACAGTGACACTGAGGGATGGGTCAAACGACAACACTATGGACTGGGGCAGTACAGCACTGTGATGGACGGGTAGTAGGGGGACACGTGTTACGGGGGTCAGTAGGTGACACGATGGACTGGGGTCAGTACAGCGACAGGTGATGGACTGGGGATTTTTTAAAAAAATTCTTGGAACGTAAAGGACGGGGTCGTTGGTGAAAATGATGGACGGGGGCATACGGTGAACTATGGATGGGGTCATAGGTACACGTGTGGCGGGTCAGTAGGGGGACACGTGATGGACGGGCAGAGGTGACACTGATGGATAGGGTAGTAGGTGACACTATGGGGGTGGGGTCAGTATTGAGAACTAGGGGGTCAGTACGTGAAACAAATTAGTGTAACTGGGGCCCCCCGCAGTAAACACTTAGCAGGAAAACTTTTAGGTTTTTTCTTTTAGAACAAAGCTGCTAGAAACTGAATAAAAGGGGGGAGGACCAGAAACACGCCCGGCTGTGCCCCCAATGGGAAACACCCTGCTCAACCAACTAAACTGGGGCAGGGAGGTGGTGTGTATGCTTGTGGCAATTTTACAGTACAGAGGGGAGTGGCCAAACCCGAGGGGGCGTGACCAAAACTTGCGCCACTCAGATCTGAGATTCGGGACTTTTTCCGGGGCCCCGGGAAACCCCAAACCCCCCAACCCCCCCCCTTTTGGGGGTATGGAAATGGTTATTCCCCCCCAAAAAAAAAAATGCTTCTCATAATAAAAAATAGTATTTACTAAAAAAAATATCCAAAAGGGGCAGGTTCTCTTTTTTGTTACATATTTATTTGGTCTAATCGGTGGGTAGTGTTTTGATATTTTTAAAAAAATTAAAGTTTTCTTTAAATTTGGGGAAAATTTTTTATTTTGTCCTTAGGCATTATTTTTTTTTTAATTTAGGGCCCCCCCAAATTTTTTTAAAGGGGGCCCCAAAAAAAAAAAAAAACATACTAAAAAATTTTTAAACTTGGGGGGGGATTTTTTTTGGGGGAATTTTTAATTAGGGTCTTTTATACCATCCCCCACGAACCCCTTTTAAATCTATGGGGTCCCAACCTTTCCTTTCTTTAAGGCGGCCCCCTTTTTGGGAAAGGGGGCCAGAATGGGGGGGCCCCACCCCTCAGAATTCTATTTTCAGCATTGCCATTTCTTTTTGGGGCCCCCTTTTTTAATTAAAATTAAAAAAATAAAGAGATTTTTTTTAGAAAAAAAAAAATTTTGATTTTGGGAACTCTTTTTTTTTCCCCCCAAAAAACAAATTAACAATTTTTAAATTAAAACCATTTTTTCTTTGAAAAAAAAAAATAAGAAAACCCAAAAACAAGAAATTGCCCCGGGGAAAAAAAACTAAAAAGCATTGGTGCAAAAAAAGTAAAAGGCAATTTTTAAAAACCCCCCTGTTATTTGTCATGTTAAAAGGCCCCTTTTGGAAAATTCAAATTTCCCAATTTATTTTTAAAAAATTTTTTAAATTTATTTTAAATGAATCTGGGAAAATGTCTAACTTTCAACTTCCGATATGTTTTTTTATATTCTGTTGTGAATAAAATATGGATAAGAGATTTTTAAATTATCTTTACATTTTACACAGAATCCCAGCTTTTTTGAAATTGGGATTGCATATAAAATAGTATACACCAGTTTACATTGAAAGCATACCTATACTTTCAGGTAATTTTTCCATTGTCATGTATGGTTACATGAGGAATAAAACTATTTTTGGCCATGATACAAAATGATTGGGACCCTTCTGTTAAAGAATGAAAAACCCGCAATGTTCACTGAAATAACTTGAAACTATCAAACGTATTAATACATTTAAATTTACTGAAAATAAACTAATACAAATCAGACATTGCTTTTCAATTTTTGTTCAAACAAAAAAATTAAAGAAAAACTTATGAAACTGGCTTGGGCAAAAATGATGGTGCCCCTAGAAATGACTGAAAATAGTTTGACAGTAAACTAAGGTTTGTACTGTATTTAGTATCACAGATGCATCACAGTCAGTCTGCCTATTTAAAGTGTGAAAAGTACTCACTGTACTGTTTGGTATCATAGTATGTACTACACTGAACATGGACCAAAGGAAGCAAAGGAGAGAGTTGATTTAAGAGATTAGGAAAAAAATATAGAAACATGTTAAAGGTAAAGGCTGTAAGACCTCCAAACAGCTTGATGTTCCTGTTACTAAAGTTGCACATATTTTTCAGATGTTTAAGGTCTATGTGACTGTAGCCCACCTTATTGGACGTGGAAAATTGATGAAAAAATTAAGAGATGGATAATTCAAATAGTAACCGAGGAGCACAGAACAACTTCCAAAGAGGTTAGAGGGGAACTTTATGGTCATGGAACATCAGTTTTAGATCACACGATTCATAACTATCTTTGCCAAAGTCCACTTAATGGGAGATGACTGAGGAGAAAACCACTGCTGAAAGTAAATCAATCATAAAAAAGCAAGACAGTTTGCTCTGAAGGAGTGGACGAAAATACCTGTGGACAGGTGAAGAAGTCTCATTGAGAGTTACAGAAATCTTTTGCATGTATTGCCTCAAAAGAATGTGCAACAGAATATTAAGTTAAGGGTACCATCATTTTTGTCCAGTCCAGTTCCATTAGTTTACTTTTTAACATTTTTCAGTTTAACCACAATTCAAAAGCAATGCCTGATTTTTCATTAGTTGATTTAATAAATTTAAATTTATTATTACTTTTTTTAAATTTCAAGTTATTTTAGTGACCATTGTGTTTTTTTTTTTATTTAATGGAAGGGTACCAACAATTGTGTCCCCCAAATTTTTGGTAAAATTTGCATATTTTAATTTTTTACCATTTTACCTTCTGCAGGATCCAACTCTAATTTCTAGTAGTCCTGGAGCTAGTTGGTGGAAATTAGCTGCTATGATATCTCTTAAAGAGAACCTGTCAAATAGGTTATGCTGTTCAATCCATACATACATAAATTATGTAAAAAAAGGAAATAATTCAAAACTACTTCTTTTCCCTTTAAATGGCATCATGGGCAATCCTAAAGAAAAAAAGAAGAGTAGCAGGGAAAAGACAAGTTGCTGTTGTCCAACCTTTGTGACCCATCCAAAGTGTACATACGACCATCTTCTTGGAAAATGTTCTGTGGACAGATGAGACAAAGATGGAACTTCTGCAAAATCCACTATGCAATATTTGAAGGAAACGGAACACGGCACACCAGTAGCAAAACTTTTTTCAAAGTATTCCAGCTGACACTTGTGGCATTTTCCCAAAACATGATGTTAATAGGGACTTATAGATGAGCAAATCAGATGACATCATTTTAACTTTTCTGTGAGTAAGGTCCATCTCTACAGTCTGAAACGTGTAAGCAGCTATTTTTCTGGATTTTTATTCTTCCCAAAAATTAAGAGCAATTTTTTAAAATGAGAGACTGAATTCCTCGATTTTTCTACAATCATTTTAACTTGGATAGAAAGAGCAACACAGATGTCTATTTTTGTGACTTCAATATGTTAGCCATGAACATGCACATGTGCCTCCTCACCACTCCTGACCTCTCCCAGATACAGTGTCCCCCTTAGGGCATGCATGAACCAAGGGCGTCACTAGGCCGTTTTATCCGGGGCTTGTGTTCCGGCTAAAACGGCTGCTGCCCTGAACTTGCTCTGGAGCACCAGTGGGCCTGCATGGTTACAAATTACTATTGCACTCTGCAACAGTAAACTTTGCAGTGGCACGATGAAGTGACTTCATCGCGCTGCTGCCTCTTCTAGGCCGCAGAGCCTAGTCACTCTGCCTGGGCAATACAGCCTAGGAGCTGCCGGAGAAGCAGCCCTGTGACGTCATCACGCCACCATCCCCTCCGGCAGCTCCTAGGCAACACAACCCAGGCAGTTTGATAGGCAGAAAAGCGAGGGACTTGGCAGTGGAAAGAGAAAGGTAAGTATTATTTTTATTTATTTTTTTCATTGGTAATGTATAAACTTACCTACCTATGAAGGGGTGCCTATCTGACTATGAAGGGGACCTATGCACCTGCCTAACTATTAGGGGACCTATATACCTGCCTAACTATGAGGGGACCTATAAACCTGAGTAACTATGAGGGGATCTATATAGCTGCCTAACTATAAGGGGACCTATGTACCTATCTAACTATGGAGGGGACTTATATACCTGCCTAACTATGGATTGGATCTATATACCTGCCTAACTATGGAGGGGACTTATATACCTACCTAACTATGAGGGGACCTATATACCTGCCTAACTATGGATGGGACTTATATACTTGCCTAACTATGGAGGGGACTTATGTATCTGCCTAACTATGGAGGGGACCTATATACCTGCCTAACTATGGAGAGCAACTATATAACTGTCTAACTATGGAGGGGACTTATATACCTACATAACTATGGAGGGGACATATAGCTACCTGTCAGGAAAATCCCCCCGCCAGCCCACTTGAGGGTCGACGGCCTGACTTGGGGTGTATCGGGACAAAAGGTCACCTAGATACTGTTTCACAGTTAATCCATGTCCACACGGGCACCGGAAGACCCAGGGAATGCGAGAGGACACCCTACTCGCCCACAAACCTGAACGACTGGGAGAGATCCGTTTACCCAGGCTGGTTAAATGGAGCTCTGCCAGCCCAAATAAACTGCCACCAGCTCCTCGTTTGGTTATAAGACCAGTCCGTTACTGTCTTACAAGGCCAGGAAGCAGCCTTGGGGTAGCTAAATTTAAAAGACCAAGTAATAGGCGGGTGCCGGGCCGTTTCTATGGGCAGACGAGGCGCGCGATCGCCTGAGGCACTGGGGCACCGCTCACCCGAGGGGGGCGCCGCCCGCCCCGCGGTTAGCCTTGGACTCTGCACGGCAGTTGTAAAACAGCTGTGCAGAGTCAAAGCCAGCAGTTGCATACACGGATCTTTCCCCTCCTGCCTCCTCCCCTGTATGTATCAGCGCTCAGTCAGCGCACTGATACATAAACAGGGATCCTGGAAAGGTGAGTACATTTTTTTATGTTATTATCCTTAGCTACAGGGGCAACTGGCTGCAGGGGGCAACTGGCAGGGCTACAGGGGCAACTGGATACAGGGGCAACTAGCAGGACTACAGGGGCAACTGACTACAGGGGGCAACTTACTACCGGGGGCAACTGGCAGGGCTACAGGGGGCAACTGGCAGGGCTACAGGGGGCAACTGACTACAGGGGCAACTATCATGGCTACAGGGACAACTGACTACAAGGGCAATCATCTGACTACATGGGCAACTATCATGGCTGCTGGGGCTACTGTCTGGTTACAGTGGGGTATTACATGGCCAAAGGGGAAACTATCTGGCTACAGGGGGCAACTATCTGGTGAAGCATTGTGGCGCATTTTACGGGGAGGAGGGAGGGGAATTTCTTCACTTCGCCCTGAGTGCAATTTAGCCTAGGAACGGCTCTTGGCGGGTGCGTTCAAATATCAAGACAGACTAGCTCAGATTAAAGTTTATAGATTGAATTCGCCTTGGAGGGCGCACTAGACAGACAATATGTACAGAGGGATAATATACAGATATTGGTCAGAGGTGCAAATATAAGTATGGTTACAAACAAAGGCAGTATGATGTGTCCAGTTACCTGAGGTTGGTTTGGTTCTGGGCCCACATGGGGGGGGCTAATGTGGCTTTGCTTTTGTATGGGTGCTCCTGGAATGCTGGTGTTAGGTATCCCCCTCCTGAAAGCAACACTGTGCAAGCCTGGGCTTCTGCTTATAACAGTAATGGGACAGCCCACGTTGCAGCCCCCTATAGTCCCCTCACACCTCTGGGATGGACTACAAACTCCTCCCTCTTTAGCCATGCCATTTTTTGACTGAAACACTAAATGGACCGTACCTTGGCAGGGCATTGGGACAGAACTGAGCCAGTGGCACCATCAGAACCAGATGGGCCTAAGCTACACCCTGGTACAAGGCATGCCTATCCTATTGGCTTTCTAAGGCCAGCTTTGTGTTTCTGCCTTACCCTGCAGCCTAGAACCTCGGGAGTGGCAGCTATGCGTATGGGGAGTTTCATATTTTAAAATATGAGATCGGGTTGGACCTGTTATGAACGGCTCTCCCATAAATGTAGGGGCCGCTGGGTCGGGCCTTGGTTTATTCAAGTCTTTGTTCTCCAGGTCTGAGAGAACCCATGGGTTTCAGGTGCTAATTAATGGAAATGAGGATCCTTTGTTGTGCTGGCCTCCCCTGCTGGGGCTGGCTTCCTGTGGAAGGCCATTCCTAATTGAGGCGTCCTGTGACTGAGTTGGTGGTGGGGGATGTCTGCAACCTGAGTGACTTGAGTTATGAAGTTGGAGGGGGGATGACTTGTCATTTTTGAGTAAATTTTCCTCACACCTAACTATGGAGGAGCACTTATATACCTACCTAACTATGGAGGACACATATATCTACCTATCTATGGAGGGGACTTATATACCTGCCTAAGAGGGGGACCTATTTACCTGGATACCTAACAAGGGGACCTATATACCTACCAATTTAGGGGGCCTATTGACCTATTTAATATAAACTCTACAACAATGCTGACAATACTAAACTCTATTTCTTGCACCCTCTAAAGGTTATGGCTGTGGCTGATCTTCTGGGAGTGTAGGGGATGGAGTTCAGGCCACACAATATGATCCTGGGGAAACGGGCCACAGCACACCTCCCAGGGGAGTGGTCCTCTTCTCCTCCCTCCCAGGACATTGTACCTGTTAGCTGTGGCTCATATCTGCCCCCTCATCTACTGCAAAACACAGCCCCCACCTATGATTCTATAACCCCCACTTCAATCTATCACCTCATGGGGAGTTTGTACAGAAATAGGGAACTAGTAAGGAGCTGCTGGAAAAATGAGGATTCTAAGATGTGTGTGTGGTAAATTATGCAGAGACGAGTGGTGGCCGGGAGAAGTCATCATGGCAGACTGGTCGCAAAAGGATAAAAACAAGGGTAATACGACCACGCCGATCAGAAAAGACACCGGTGAGTCACTGCCTGTAACTACACTATAATTAGAGATGTCTGCAGAGCCTGTGTGCAACTGGTAGTCACTATGTGGTGCTCGCATGTATTATTTGGTCCTTAGGTAGTGGTAGAATTGGAGTTGATGGTCTTGGTATTGTGGGATGTGTTCAGTAACAGTGTGATGGTAATACATGTGGTATATTTGCTCCATGCAAAGGTGTATTATCTGGTGACCGTATTATTTAGAGGTATTACACTACTGTTTATTATTTCTCAGCGCTGATTTTCATTGTACAGTGACTGCAGAGATGATGAACAGATCTGTGTGGAATACGTGTAAAATTAGTGACAGGAACATACGTTTGTTTTTTCTCTGTACGGCCATGTTCACACGGCAATATCCTGGACGTATTTCAGTCCGTAATTACGCGCCGGAGTGCGCAGATTACGGGCTAAATACGTCCTAGTAACTACGGTAATCCATAGTTCTCATAGAGAACTATGGATTATGTCTCCTCTCCCTGCTCGACGAATACGCCGAGGGGGGAGATAATTGTCACGTGAATTACCAGCGGCGTATACGCGCCGCTGGTAATGCAAGTCAATGGGCCGGCGAGGTGCCGGCCACCTGCTCACTCCCCCGCTCCCGCCCCCGGCCACACGGCGTAATTGCGGGGCGTAATTACGTCCTGCAGTTAAGCCGTGTGAACATAGCCTAAAAATGCATGCCACAGTTCACAATGTGCCGTGAAAAATGCTGTCTGAACCCTGCCATAATGGGCAAACTGTAACAGAGGGCCCAGGCCCCGGATTTTTTAGGACCCTAGCAACACCCCTGGCATGCACATACCTGACCTGATTTACACCACCCAGCTTTCCCACAGCCCATGTTTTGGGACCTTAGTCTATATATGTAATCGTCCCACGTATCTCAGTTGTGCAATTTCCGGTTTGAGCATTGGCTATTCTTACCCATTAACAACTTAGCTGCGCCTGTCCTGATCTCCAGTTTGTGACACTTTTACAATTGTATGCTTCCTGCCTTGATCATTCGCTTGTGTCCTGACTATGTTTCTGCCTAACCCTCCTGTACCATGCCACATGAGCCATCACTGGGAGTGACCTCATCAGAGGAAGCGACCTGGGAGTATCCTGCAGCAGAGTCGAAACCTCTGAGGGTGAAGACCAGGAACTCCTTGGACTCCACTCCTTGGTTGGGCCTTACATTAAACACGGGACTGACACAGAGGATTGACATCTACTCGTGACACAACACAATTGTTGCATATAATTCTGAAACATAAAAAAATACAGTTGGAGTGAATCACAGGACTGCCCCTCAGCTCAGTAAACAAAAGGTTTTATAAATAAGAAAAGCCAAAAATCTGAATAGATTGAAACTTGCTGTATCACATGATAAGAAAATTGTTCACATTTTATGCATTCTTCAGTCTTAAACACGCTTCTACATCAATAAAAAGAAGTAATGAGTAATATGATGTGATATGGAATTATGCTCTTTTTCAACGTGATTTAGAGGATACTTGAAGAATATTGGTTGTATTGCCATAGGGAAATTCAGCAATTTTCTAACATAGGTTTGTTCCAACCTCAAGGGAGATTGGAGAGAGACTGAATTCTGTAGACTTCAAAATACATGTGCAGAAAAAATGAATTGCATGCAATTTATATTTTAAAAAAATCCATTGTTGAGGACAGCGTCAAAGTACTGAATAACTAAAGTGAAATTGTGCGTAGAGTTCAATAAGTTAATAAAAACACAAAATTGCATTTATAGTGGATAAAATCTTTCACCTACAGTGTTCTGCTGTTGCTTTTACTGTCCCGCATCACACTCCTATCTCCTATCGTGGTCAGTTATGATAAAAAGGTTGAGACTGCAAAAACTAAAGGAATGTTTTTGTCTGGAAACAGTGGCATTTTTGTCATTTGTAAGATGGCCTGAGCTGCATTAACAGACACTTCCTGTAGACAAGAGTGGCACTATAAACACACTTATCCAGCTCTATTAATGGGTGTAGCTGTAGTCATAGCAGCTGCTATGGGGCCAGAGGTTGAGGGGCTCTTTAAGGTAAAAGAACATAGTTACATATTTACACAGTTTGTAAAGCCGAAAAAAGACAAATGTCCATCCAGTTTCGCCTATGATTCTAAAGTGTTGATCCAGAGGAAGGCAAAAACCTCATGATGTAGAAGCCAATTGTCCTCATTTTAGGAAAAAAAAAATCCCTCCTGACTCCAACCTGGCAATCAGAATAAATCCCTGGATCAACGACCCTACTCCAGAATCCTAGTCACTACATTTTGTTATATTATTGCACTCTAGAAATGCATCCAGACCATTTTTTAACTCTGTTATTGAATTCACCATGACATGTTCCTCTGGCAGAGAGTTCCACAGTCTCACTGCTCTAACAGTAAAGAATCCCTTTCTATATTTATGTAGAAACAGAAACTTTCTTTCCTCGAGACGTAGAGGATGCCCCTTTGTTCTAGATACAATCCTGGGTATAAATAAATCTTGAGAGAGTTCTCTATATTGACCTTTAATATATTAAAACATACTTATTATGTCCCCCCTAAGCCGTCTTTTCTCTAAACTAAATAACCCTAATCTTGCTAATCTTTCTGGGTATTGTACTCCACCTTTGTACCTGTTCAAGCTCTACAATGTCTTTCCTGTTCTCTGGTGCCCAAAACTGTACACAATATTCCATGTGTGTTCTAACCAGTGATTATATAATGGGAGAATAATGGTCTCATCATGTGCATCTATGTCCCTTTTAATACACCACATAATACTATTTGCTTGGGCAGCTGCTGCCTGACACTGGCTGTGACAGTTAAGTTTACTGTCCACCAGGATTCTCAAGTCATTCTCCATGACACTTTTTCCCATCGATTTTCCGCTTAACATGTAATCATGTAATGGATTTTTCCTCCCCATGTGCATAACCGTGCATTTATCTGTATTAAACCTTATCTGCCGTTTCTCTGCCCAGGCCTCCAACTTATCCAGATCCATTTGTAATAAAACATTATCCTCTATTGTTTTGATTACTTTACAGAGCTTAGTATCATCTGCAAAGATCTATATTCTACTGTGCAATCCATGTGTAAGATCATTAATGAAAATAATAAAGAGGATAGGGCCCAATACTGAGCCCTGTGGTACCCCACTAGTAACAGAGATCCAGTCTGAGTATGTACCGTTAATTACCACCCTTTGTTTTCTATCACTGAGCCAGTTGCTTACCCACTTGCAAACATTTCCCCCAGTCCAAGCATTTTCATTTTACTTACCAACCTTTTATGTGGCACAGTATCAAATGCTTTAAAAAAAACTCTAAATATATGAAATCCAATGTCTCACCCCGATCCAATCTAGCACTGACTTCCTCATAGAAGCTGATGAGATTAGTTTGACAGGACCGATCCTTCATAAACCCATGCTGGAACGGCGTTATACATTTATTTTCAGTGAGATAGTTCAGGATAGCATCTCTTAGAAAACCTTCAAACATTTTACCCACAACAGAGGTTAAACTTACCGGCCTATAGTTTCCAGGATCACTTTTTGACCCCTTTTTGAATATTGGCACCACATTTGCTATGCGCCAATCCTTTGGGACATACCCGTTATTATACAGTCCATAAATATTAAGAATAGGGGCCTATCTATGACATTACTTAACTCCCTTAGGACACGGGGGTGTATACCATCAGGACCTGGGGATTTGTCTATTTTAATCTTCTTAAGACGGAGCTGCACTTCTTCCTGGGTTAGACAAGAAACATTTAAGTTGGAGTTTACCTCATCCATCTGCTCATCAACAGGATGGTCATCCTCCACGGTAAATACAGTGGAAAAAAAATTGTTTAATAGTTTTGCTTTTTCTCATCGCTTTCCACAATATCTCCCTCAGTACTTTTCAAACGGCCAACATTTTCTGTTTTAATCTTTTTACTATTTATATAGTTAAAAATATTTTGGGGTTGGTTTTACTTTCTATGGCAATATGTCTCTCTGTCTCCAGCTTTATCATTATTTTACATATTTTATTTTTTTCCTTGTTGTTTATTGCCTCCTTTACATCCCTGTTGATCCACATTGGGTTTTTTCGGTTTCTAATTATTTTATTACCATAATGTATGTACCTCTCACAGTGGGTGCCTAAGATATGTTTAAAAATCTCCCATTTATTATTTGTTCTGCTATTTTTAAACACCTTGTCCCAGTCAATACGGTTTAGGGCCTCCCTAAGCAGAATAAAATTAGCTTTCCTAATATTCAGTGTTTTTGTGGCTCCTCGACAAAAAACTCTATTGAAGGATAAATGGAAATTTATTATATTATGGTCACTATTTCCTAGGTGCCCCTGAACCTTTGTTAATCTGTCAGGTCTATTAGTGAATATTAAGTCTAGAAGGGCCTTTCCTCTAGTCGGTTCCTGCACCATTTGGGAAAGGTAATTATCTTTAGTTATTGACAAAAACCTGTTTCCTTTATGAGAGCTACAGGTTTCAGTTTCCCAATTTATGTCTGGGTAGTTAAAGTCGCCCATAATAACAACCTCATTCTGATTAGCTGCCTCATCTATTTGCCTGAGGAGTACATCTTCTATGGGTTCTGTTATATTTGGGGGCCTATAGCAGACCCCTATTAGAATTATATTATTGTTATTACCCCCATGTATATCTACCCATAATGATTCCACATGTTCATTTCCTGTATCTATATCTTCCCGCAGTGTTGGCTTCAGACAGGATTTTACATAGAGACATACACCTCCCCCTTTCGGTGTTTACGATCTCTTGTAAGTTAACCGCCTAGTCGTAGCTCTCGTCCAGCCATGTCTCAGTTATCCCCACTATGTCATATTTTTCTTCAGCAACTAATAATTCTAGTTCATTTATTTTGTTGTTGAGACTCCTGGTATTGGTCAGCATGCAATTTAGAGATTTTTCAGTTTTTATTCCTTTCTCCCTCATCTTTTTAACTATTGTTATACCTTCTCCCTCCACTCTACCCCCTATTTTATTCCTAATTCCCAGGTCTCTATCGTCACTATCTTGCACGCTATCTTTGTAGTTACCCTTCCCCCAGTCCCTAGTTTAAATATTTTTCCAACTTCCTGTCCATTTTGTCCCCCAATACAGCTGCACCCTCCCCATTTAGGTGCAGCCCAAACCTAGCATAGAGTCTGTAGCCAAGACAGAAGAGAATAATACATTTTTGAAGGGAATAATAAATTTGGGGCTTTCTGTTATGAAGTACTACTATGCAAGTGCTCTAATATATAGCACTATGACTTATTACTTAAATCATTACTTTTATACTGCAGTTTCCTTTAAATCTAATGGTATGACATCTCCATGAGAACTCATCCATAATATGGCATATAAGGAAAACTCTCACATGTTCTTTCTCATAGATTTATACAGAATGTTTGAAAAAGAATGAAAGATATTTGTAAAATCCGAGACAGTGAGAAGTGCAGAAGAGGCCGATATAATTCTTTCCTGTAAAAATGTATGCAAGTTCTCTGACAACTGACTCATTCATTTGAGCTGCCATAAAGCACACACATCACACTGAATTTTCTTTACAGTTAATACAAAATGCAAGTGTGTTTTTCCAATATGGATGCCCCCCCCGACAATCTTTTTAAAATGAAAACACAATGTAATTAAATAAAACTACAGACGTACATCAAATAAATAAAACTAATGCTGGAAATATAAGACCTACCCTTTAACCCCTCCCCACCACAGAACTTTTTGTTTACATCACCTTTTTTCCTTCTCGCTTACCAAGAGCTGTAAGTTGTCTATTTAATTTTTGTCTACGTAGCTGTACATTTTTCTGGCGGGACAAGATGTGCTTGTTAATGGTACCATGGATTGTATAGTCACAGCAGCAGTATAAGCATGTGGCTAAAATATAACTTTTATTTATAGTCTAAAAAGATCATTTTTGAATTACTATTTATTGACAACGGCTGGACAACCACAACACAATATTATCTCAACATGAGATTTTTATAACTCACGATTATCTAGATCTCCCATCACATATTTCATTAGAGTTCTCTGTTGATTCTTCCAGATGGTGTTTCAGATGCATATCCATTACTGAAAGAAGGGGTCACACATCAGAGATACCGTACTTTCCCTATTAGACACCTCCATCTGTCACCTATATAGGCACTTCAGGGTCATCGACCCGATAACGACGGCCCCCACTAAAGATACATTCACCCTAAGAAACCCTATTAAGCCCCTAAACAAGATCTCTACCTAGATTTAAATGCGGTAAGTTCAGTGTATGATATTAAAGAAAACCTCCCATCTCGATGTGTTTCCCCTCCTAAGTTTTGGGAGGATTCATCAGGGGGAAAAATGGGGGGTTGTCCAGCCGTTGTCACTAAATAGTATATCAGAAATAATCGTTTTAGACTATAAATAAAAGTTATATTTTAACCATATGCTTATATTGTTACTGTGACTATACGTTTAAATTACGGATGTGGAAATTGATTATTTTTTCTCAAACTTTGATTTACCATGGATTGTACTAGATAACGTACTGATAACTCCCCCAAAAAAATTTTTGTGTGGTGGAATGTGAAAAACACACTATTGCACCATTTTTGTGGGAGTTTCATTATTTGGGAGTTCACTGTTTAGTATAAATGACGTGCTATGTATTCTGCAGATCAGTGCGATTCTGATCATTTACACATTTTTGTCTACTTTTCCTTATTTTTTTATTTAAAAAAACAAAGCTATTTTTTGTTTTTGAAATTTGCACGGCAGCACCATTTTCTGCAACCACAAGGGTACCCAATACTTGTACACCGTTCTGCAGTAATAATATACTGCAGAATTGTATACTAAAATTGCTCTTTTATTACACATTGCCAATGACAGGGTGTAATAGGAGTATTAAGATGGCAGCCATGGAGACATTCATTAGGCCCCCAGATGTCATGACATCCAGTCAGCACCATGCAATCTCGTCAGATGTCGCAAACATGTTTGCCAAGACATCTAAGTGGTTAAACTGCCGAGATCAGAGCCATTTCCAATATTAGCTTCTAGCAGCAGGTCCAGGCAATAATAAACAGCCACTACTACGTTCCTAGACAGATAAAGGGTGTTTAAGGACAGATCCGGGCATTCTCATGGATTGACCTAAAATCTCCTGAAATAAAAGTTTGGCCAATATAGTTTAAATATACAACAGGAATAGCAGGGTAAAGTGTATTGAGGAGGACACAACATTGTAGGGTCTGGGCATAGGTTTAACAGTACAACCAATTCTTAAGAACTAACCATTACATTTCCTGTGCTCCTAAATACAGATCCTTTTATGAAGAATATGAGTATCGAATCTTGTCTCCTGTCATTGTTTTGAAATTGATTTACATTATTCCTAAAAAAAAGAACAGTTTAGCATCAAAATCCCATTCATGCAACTTGAAGTAAACCCATTGTTAGATGCTCAGTCCTATTGTCAGACATGGTTGTACATGCTAAACAAAGAAACATGTATTGAATAGAAATGACCGAACATACAATAAGGGTTTTAACTTGGATTTGACTTTTCTATGCAACAGCGCAGAGGTAATGGCCACTAGTTTGTTCCACATAATTTTCTTTGTATACTGAGATAACCCCAAGAGCTTCATTAGCTGGTGCGTGACACTTAAAAGAACAGTCCTCGCACTGTTCTGAATATTTATATTAGAAAAACAGTAGGTTTCTTATCCAACATTTCCACATTTAAATCCCTTAACTAGCATCCAACATGCAACGCATTACCACATCCCTTGACAACCACAGGCTTTGAAATCTTAGAGCCAGACTCTACATTGTACAGCATTAGCATTCAAAAGGCTGGCATATTTAATTCGCAGCTCCCAATCTGAGCGGCCTCGGGGACGATGTAGAAATTACTCAGTGACTACGTTAAATGATGCCCTAGTAGATAAACCCCACTCTAAAGTTCAGAAGTTTAAACAACGATAATTGAAATCCCAACATTATATTTAACATTTTCTTACCCTTCAATGAAATGTAACGGCCGAATATGGAAAAATAAGCAAAATATAAAATATAAAATACAAGATAAGGAGTTTTAGCAAATATATATATTTGCTAAAACTCCTCATCTTGCATTTTATATTTTGCTCAAAGTTCCATATTCAGCCGTTAGATAGATAGATAAATAAATAGATAGATAGATAGATAGATAGATAGATAGATATATAGATTGAGAGTCCCTGACTGGTAAGGTGTTGAATGGTATATTCATTGTACCCATTGTACACCATATATATGGTGAGAACAGATGCACATCACCAAGAAACCTGGTGTCGGTGAGGTAGGAGCCGTCGCCTTATTCTGTGTCAGCTGCGGTAGGTAGTTGGCACATGTTGACCAGTTAGTTTAGCTGTGTGAATACAGCTTAATCTGGGACAGCTTTTAACGGGATCAAAGTGTTGGGTGGGTGACTGCTTCCTGTGTTCCAGGCCAGGGTTTAGCTGACCTATATAAGTCAACTAGTTGGCTGATTAGGTGTCTGCTATAACAGACCAGGCCATTGGGCCTGAGAGACTACACCAAGAAGCAACCAATTTTTTGGACCGCAGCTATAAGATAGTAATGAGGGAAAACGCTGCTGTATAGCGAGTGCTCAGAGGAGCAGGAGTTATTTTGTGTAGTGTTTTGTTTGACATACATCTTTTTTCTGCTATATGCAAATAAATGCTGGAAGAGAATCAAGCTTGGATCTAAAAGGCTGTCTGTGTCTCTATTGTTCTGGGCTCTGGGACTTTGTTATACCACCGAGCTGACCTACTCACAATATATGTATGTACATATAGAATCACAAATATAGACAGGCAGCACTTCCACAAATGTAGGCTTGCCAGCGAAGTAATGACCTCGGTGAACACAGAAGTTCTCATGCTGGTGCATAGCGATTTGGATCCAGTGCCTTCAGCTCTGTGTTCAGCACCAGAACAACACATTGAATTCATCAAATAGCTGTTGTTGTTGTTGCATCTTTCTGTGATGATAACTTTTGAACCACAAGAAATATTGCAAATCTTATTATGGCAATTGATTTCTAAGACAATTTTGGTCTTCTTTGATATGCTACACGATCACCTTCTATTTGGAAAAACTTGCCTTGATCCAACAATTTTGTTGTCAGCAGTTTAAACATTGATGGCTGCGTGTTCAGTTATTTGAGAGCACATCAAATTTGCACTGTAAACTGACCTCTTTATATTGTATGAAAGTGTCATATCTTCAGTGTTGTCATGCCTTAGTAAAAAGTTGTGCCACATTTTCCATTTCCCTCCACGGTGTCATGTAACTCATTAGTGTTATAAAGTCTCAGGTGTGAATGGGGAGCAGGTGTGTTAAATTTGGTAAAATTTTCGCTCTCACACTCTCTCAAACTGGTCACTGGAAGTTCAATATTGCACCTCATGGCAAAGAACTGTCTAAGTATCTAAAAAAAAGATTTGTTGCTCTACGTAATGATGGCCAAAACCGTACAGTGGTTTAACAAGACCGGTTCCACTCAGAACAAGCCTCACCAAGGTCAACCAAAGCAGTTGAATGTACATGCTCAGCATCATATCCAGAGATTGTCTATTCAAAATAGATATATGATTGCTGCCACCACTGTTAGAGAGGTTAAAGGGATGAGGAGTCAGCCTGTCAGTGCTCAGACCATATGCCGCACATTGCATTAAATTGGTCTGCATGGCTGTCGTCACAGAAGGAAGATGAAGCACAAGAAAGTTCGCAAACAGTTTGCTGAAGATAAGCAGACTAAGGTCATGAATTACTGGAGCCATGTCCTGTGGTCAGGTGAGACCAAGATAAACTTATTTGGTTCAAATGGTGTCAAATGTGTGTCATGGCAACCAGGTGAGGAGTACAAAGACAAGTGTGTCTTGTCTACAGTCAAGCAAGGTGTTGAGAGTGTCATGGTTTGGGGCTGCATGAGTGCTGCCGACTGTGGTGAGCTACAGTTTATTGAGGGAACCATGAATGCCAACATTTACTGTGACATACTGAAGCAGAGCATGAACCCCTCCCTTCTGAAGCTGGGCCGCAAGGCAATATTCCAACATGATAATGACCCCAAACACACCTCCAAGATGACCATTGCCTTGCTAAAGAAAAAGCATGTCTCGTCTCCAGACCTAAACCCTATTAAGCATCTGTGGGGCATCCTCAAACAGAAGGTAGACGAGTGCAAGGTCTCTTAACATCCAGTGTCGGACTGGAGTGCGTCGGGCCCACCAGAGGAGTTGATTTTAGGATCCCACTTTGCCTCGCTGTCTCTACATCTGTACAGTGTCCCACCCGGTCTCACTTCAACTTATACAGACCTCTGTGATGACATCATCACACTAATCTGTAATCAAAATGGAGCACTGGGGCTTCTGAGTCTCCCTCACCTAATTTCAGCTGAACAACGGTGGTGAACATAAAAGGTCTAAAGATATATTTCCCCCTCCCCTAATGATACATTTTATATAAATAAAAATGTATCAAAAGCTGTAACACTAAGTACTGAGTATAAAACCACTAAATAATGGTCATACAGTTACCAAATAACACCGCTGCATAAAACCAGATCTTTTAGAATCCTCACTTTTCCAGCAGCTCCTTACTTATAGGTATATAAATCTCCTCAGTTAGGTAGTCCTATAGCTCCCCTCATCAGACAGGAAGCTCTATAGCTTCCCTCAGATAGGAAGCTATATAGGTCCTCTCAGTTAGGCAGGCATGTATATATCACCTCAGGCAGGTATATATATGTCTGCTCAAGCAGGTATATATATGTCCCCTCAGGCAGGTACATATGAGCCCCCTAAGTTAGGCAGGTATATACAGTATATGTCTCCTCAGTTAGCCAGGTATATATAGGCCCCCTCAGGCAGATATATATATGGGTTTCCCCCAGTTGGGCAGGCATATATGGCCCCCTAAGGCAGGTATGTATATATATATATAATAATATATATATATATATATATATATATATATATATATATATGTCCCCTCAGTTAGGCAGGTATATTTAGGTCCCCTCAGTTAGGCAGGTATATATATGTCCCCTCAGTTAGGTGGGTTTATATATGCCCCCCAGGCAGCTATATATATGTCCCCTCAGGCAGATATATATATTTCCCCTCAGTTAGGCAGGTATATACATATGTCTCCTCAATTAGACAGGCATATATATGTGTCCCCTCAGGCAGGTATATATGTGTCCCCTCAGGCAGGTATATCATGGGCCCCTCAGTTAGGCAGGTATATATATATTTCACCTCAGTTAGGTAGCTATATATAGGTCCCCTCCAGCAGGTATATATAGGTCCCCTCAGTTAGACATGTATATATGGGCCCCTCAGTTAGACAGACATATATATATATATATATATATATTATATATATATATATATATATATATGTGTGTGTGTGTGTGTGTGTGTGTGTGTCCCCTTAGTTAGGCAGGTATATATAGATCTCCTCAGGCAGGTATAGATTGTCCCCTCAGGCAGATATATATTGGCCCCCTCATTTAGGCAGGTATATATATATATCTCCCCAGTTACGCAGGTATACATAGGCCCCTCAGGCATGTATATATGGGCCCATCAGTCATACAGGTAACCACCATTAAAAATAATAACACTAATACTTACTGTATCTCCTTCCTCGGCTGAGCACATTCCTCTTCTTCCCAACACTGGCAGCGTGATGTCATGACGCCACCAGCGCCGGGATGCTCCTCCAGCAGCTCCTCGGCCGCCCAACAGAGTGACGACTGTGCTGTGCAGCCGAGGAGAGGCAACGGCTCGATGAGCTCCCTTCATCGCGCCGCTGCCCAGTTCATCACTACGGGGCCGTAGCCAGTCTGATACTGTAAACATCCACTAGCTTTGTGATGTTGTCATGGAGGAGTGGAAGAGGATTCCAGTGGCAACCTGGGAAGCTCTCGTGAATTCCATGTTGAGGCATTGCTGGAAAATAATGGTGGCCACACAAACTATTGACACTTTGGACACAATTTGTCCATTTTTACTTAGGTGTGTACTAGCTTTTGTTGCCATTGGTTTAGACATTGATGGCTGTGTGTTGAGTTATTTTGAGGGCACACCAAATTTATAAGGTTATACAAGCTGTACACTGACTACATTGTGTCAAACTGTTATATCTTCAGTGTTTTCCCATGAAAAGATATAATACAATATATATATAATTGTGAGGGGTGTACTCACTTTTGTGACATACTGTTTAGTCCCCGGAGTCGATTGCTAAGGTCTTAACAATCGACTTGAGGCCTTAACAACTGGCTTAACAACCGACTGGAGTCCGCGGAGTCGATTGCTAACTCTTATCAACTGACTTGAGCTGAGGCCTTAACAACCGGCTTAACGACTGTTAGCGACTTCACAACGCAGTAAATTATGTGTCCCCCAGTGAAGGTAAAAGGGTCCCCCAGTAAGTTATACGCCCCCCAGAAGGTGGTTATATACTTTATATATCTCCAGTAGGTAGGTGTGTAGTTTATATGTCCCCAGCAGGTATATAGGCAGGTTATGGTTCCCCAGTAGGTATTATAGGCAGGTTTAGGTCCCCCAGCAGGTATATAGGCAGGTTTGGGTCCCCAGCAGGTATATGGGCGGGTTTAGGTCCCCCAGCGGTATATACCCAAGGTTTAGGTCCCCCCGCGGGTATTTCCCAGGTTTAGGTCCCCCACCCAGGTATATAGGCAGGTTTAGGTCCCCAGAAAGGTTTATATGGGCGGGTTTTAGGCCCCCCCCACCCAGGTTTTATATAGGCGGGTTTTTAGGCCCCCCAGCGGTTATAAAATAGCTTAAGGCCCACAAAACGTGTAAAATTTAGGTAGCTTATGGGCCCTCACAGCAAATATGTAGGTACCCTTTTTTAGGCCTAACAGCACATATGTAGGTAGCTTTTCCCCCTCACGGGCACATATTTTGGTGGGATTATGCTCCTCCCTGACATATGACAGTAGTTAATAGCCCCCCTCCCTGCATATATAACGGGTAGTTTAATATTTTTCCCTTTCCCTGCACATATAACAGTAGATAATGGGCCCCCGCCCGGCACATAAAACAGAAGAAAATAGCATCCCTCCCGGCACATATAACAGAAAGATAATAGCACCCCCTCCCTGCACATAAAACAGTAGTTTAAAATCCCCCCTCCCTGCACTTTATAAAAAAAGAGGTTTAATAGCATCCCTCCCTGCCATAAAACATTAGTTTAATACCCCCCCTCCTGAAACTTTTTAACATTTTTAAAAGGATAATTAGCATCCCCCCATGCAATAAAGTAGAAAATTTGCAACCCCTCCCTGCACATAAAACAGTGGGATAATAGCCCCCCCCCCCCTGCACATATAACAGTAGAAAATAGCATCCCTCCCTCCCCAAATATAAAAAAGTAGAAAATAGCCCCCCCCCTGCACATATAACAGTAGAAAATTTGACCCCCTCCCTGCCCCATATAACAGTAGAAAAATAGCATCCCCCCCGCACATAAAAAGTAGATAAAGCCCCCCCCCTTTGCACATAAAAACAGAGATAATAGCATCCCCCCCTGCAATAAAACAATAGAAACGCCCCCCCCCCTGCAATTAACAATAGAAAACAGCCCTCCTCCCTGCACTTTAAAAACCAATAGATAATAGCCCCCCCTTGCACTTATAAAAATTTAGTAATAGCCCCCCCCCTTGCACTTTTAAAAACAATAGAAAAATAGCCCCCCCCCCTTCCAATTAACAATAGAAAATTTGCCCCCCCCCCTGAACATATAACAGAAAGAAAATTTGGGCCCCCAGCAGGTTTGCGCAATTTAAAAAGAAATTTTCCCCTGACGCACTTACCTGACCTCGCCCCCCTGACGCTGCCCGCTGCTCCCGGTCTTTTCTTCAGCGGCGTGACGTCCCCAGGGCCGGGGGGGGGGGGGGTGGGCGGGCAGCTTTATGACGCGCACCCCGCCGGGGGCGGGTTGCATCCGGCGCGCACAGAAACCGCATCCTGACTGCGGGCCCCAGATTACTCGCGGAGCTCTCTGCTCCGCTGAAGCAAACCCAAATGTATGTGCGTTCCCGGGGGGACGCCAATACAGTTAGTCCCGCCCCCCGCTGCCGTCGCCAAGGCCTAGCCGCAAGCCGATAGCTTTTGCGGGCTGGTAGCGGGGTTAGGACCCTAAGAAAAAGGGGGGCTGCGGCGGATAGCGGGGCCCCGGGGATTTAAAATGTTGATTTGATTGTAGATAGATAGATAAAATTTGTAGATAATAGATAGATAGATAGATAGATTGTTTGAAGATTATGATTTCTACATATTTACAGGATTAACTAAATTAATGTTATGTCCTGGTTTACATTTGGTGTTTCCATTCAGAAGCTCCATTGCAGAGATGGAACTGGACACTTTTTACAATGGACACCAATGGCGCCTGATGTGTCCCATTGAATACAATAGGGTCAGTCAGGTTTCCACTGCGATATCCATCATTTTTACAGTAGTGTGCTGCACTTTTTTTTTCCCATCATTAGTCATTCCCGACAGAATTTGAAATGGAGGAACTAGGCTAATCAACCCATATACTATTTGTGTGGAAAAAAAAAAGCCCTCCCTTTTTTTAGTTCATATATATAGTACATCAATTATACCCCCCCTATCCATGATAAACTATTTAGGTATATTCTCAGGAGCTATCCATCTATGCCATGCGAAAAAATTTGGGGGATTTCAGAACAGTCAGCAGTTTCAAAATGGTTATGACTATATAATGGACATTTCTATCAGCAATCTCATGTCACTTGTTTCATTGTAAGCCCTAACAAGGTGTATAGACCCGGGGGAAAAAAAATCCCCTAAAAAAATAAAAAGGGGGGGACCAAAATCATTGAATTTAATTTTAAAAAAATCCTGTTTACAAGCAACTTAAACAAAAATTTTTGGGGGCCCAAAAAAAGAAACCCCGGGGAAACCCTTTTTATAAGGGGTTTCTAGTACCTGGAGCTAGTACTCTGTGATTGACTACATTTGTAAATTAGTTTGGGTTTTTTAAAACCCTTTCCCTTTACTGGAAAGGGAGAAAAAAAGATATTGGGGAAAAAATTTTAAAAGGGGTTTTCTCGCTTTCCGCATTTGTGTTGGTTGCCAAGCAGAGCTTGTGAAAAGGAGCGGCGTGGTGCTCCCCCAGCAGGGAAGGGATTTTTTCCCCTCTCTGCAGGCCCCCCACACTGTGTGCATGTGTGATTCTTCTGTGTGAGCTGAGGGGAAAAGGGAGGGGTTTCAGTTGTCCGAGGGGCTAAGGCTATGTGCAAAAAAGCAAAAAGACAAAATTTCCCTTCCCAAAAACGATGGGGATTTTTAGTATTTTCTGTTAGGGCTTTGCCCCAAGGAGGGTTTTTTGGGGGTGAAAAGTAAATGTTTTCTCTACATACTTTGCAACTAGAATGGGCATTTGGGGCATTTTAGGATCTGAAAAAGATGTGTGATTTTTTTTTCTTATCTTTCTTTCACATAGTGATATATCCTGCAGATTAAATTTCCCCTTTGACCCCTTTCAGGGTCTTCCCGAAAAAAAAACTTTATGCTTTATTGTTTGGTTTTCATGGGACTGCACGTTTTGTCTCACAAGTGGTTTTTTGTGGGATTCAAAAAAGCAAAAAAAATTCCCACATACGTAGATTACAGGAATTTGAAAAAATCAAAAAAAATACCAACCAAAAAGGGAAAAACCCACTCCCTTTTAAAAACATACCTTTTATTAGAACAAAAAATAAAAATTTGTTGTGACATACAAAAATGGTGACACAGCACCCAAAAGGATAAGGACAATACACCTGCACTGTCCCTAAACTATACCCCCTAAGGTACCTTCACAGCAAAAAAAGGGGAAACCCGCCCCGATAAGGGCGCCCCCAAAGATAACCCCAAGACTGTCCCCTAGAAAAAACTACCGCCTACTGTGAACACTCCAACAGCGAAACCCAAAAATGGGAAATATATAGGGGCAGACAATATTACATACAAATGTGTAGTACCACAAAGAAAAGATATGTAGGGAAAGGAAATTTTAAGTATTAACTTCAATTTCCCACGGAAAATCGGGATAAAATTGCCCTATTACCAATGGTATAAACAATACCCTACAGAAACATGTAAAAGCATAGCAATAAGTGGGGGTTTAAGGATGCCAATACTTATCTGGCCAATAGGACCCGAAACGATAAGTTGGATCAATGGATAACCTATACAGGGCGCTGATACATATAGAATCTCATTGCGCATGTCAGAGCAAGCACATGGAGAACCCCGGCCTAAAACACAATCAACGGCGCCGCGCCAGCGATGACTTTCGTGTAGGACGCGTCGCGCACGCGCGAGAAAACATACGAAAGCGCCACCCTCGATGCGCTGGACTGCGCCCGGGCCCACGGACTTAGAAATTTTGGTGGCGCCGAAATACATATACCGCGCTGCGCACGCGCCAGGCATGGTGAGAAACCTATATATCCGCGCATGCGCAAACAGCACCACTAAATTATAAAGACAGCATAGTACAAAGTAAGGTCTGTCTTTACCCAAAATGTCAAATAGAGATTGCCATGTTTACCAAAAGCAAGTCTAAAAAAGAAAAAAGCTTAGTACAGACGCAGGTATAGTGTAGATTACTGCCGTATGTTTTGCCAATATATATCCCAGGATATACTTATTAGAATAGAGTGGATATCCTAGAAATAAACCTGATAGAACATGGGGTGGTAAATACAGTCACATGTGCATCTTCAAGAAAAATAGATGTCTGGCATAAAAATCAATACAAAAGGGAATCTGTGTTCCTATACGGGTTGTATGTATAGTAAAGTCCCCAAACGGCAATTACAAGAAACACAAAAAGGACAATGACTCATTCAGCCCTTTGGGGACACACAATCTAACCTGTAGATCCATTGTGTTTCACGCTAAAAAATGAGTTTGTCCCAGCCCACCACCTCTCAATGGAGGTTTCACCAAATCAATGCCCCTAAACTGCATAACGTCAGTCCTACCATCATGCTTTTCCCATACATGTCTCGCAATCGGTGTATCATGCTGTTTTTTGATATCCCCAATGTGTTCACCAATTCTTCTCCTAAGCTCTCTGCGTGTTTTCCCAACGTATTTTAGCCCACACGGGCAAGGGCCAGATGGGACAACACCAACGGAAGTCCCAATTAATAAATCCTTTGAGGGTTTATACTCATGAGAACTGTCAGTGTCGCCCAAATTTTTTACAATTGACCACTTTAATGAAGAATTTGCACCTACCACATTTAAACACCCGTTGGGCTGTCTACCCAAACCCAGGTCTCTCTCTGTGGGGCCACAAATGGCTCCTCACCAAACGGTCCCTAAGATTTACGTCCCCTCCGGTAGGTGATGGATGGAGTGGTGGCAGTATCTCCCAAAGAACGTCACCTGTAGGATTTATTCTCCAATATTTTTGACAATCTCATAAATCTTATCCGCCTGTGGGTTATACTCCCCAATTATCCTAAGATCATTCCTCACAGCTCCTCCATAGTCTGTCATTTTCGTCCTAGGGACCAAGAGACCAACCCGGTCCTCCTGTAGTGCTATCTGGAACGACTCATTAAGAGACGACTTGGGATAACCTCTAGTTGTAAACCTTCCCCTCAGGTCTCTTGCTTGACTCCTAAAAGTTTGAATATCAGAGCAATTCCTCCTCAGGCGAAGATACTGCCCCCGTGGAATACCTCTCATAAGTGGTCTTGGGTGACAGCTATCCCACCTGAAGAGGCTATTGGTGGCAGTGTCTTTTCTAAGACCTTTGTACTCAACGTGTAATCGGCATTTTTCGAAATTATAAGGTCCCAGAACGGTATACTGAATTCATTAGCAGGATATGTAAATCTTAATCCTATTTTATTATCGTTAAGAGACTCAACAAAGCCAGAAAAAGACGACAAATCGCCCCTCCAAAGTACAAAAATGTCGTCGATGTATCGCGTCCATAACATGACGCGATCCATCAACACACCCTCCTCCTCATCACTGAAGACCATCATATTCTCCCACCAGCCCAGGAGCAGATTTGCATATGTGGCCCTATATTTTCCCATTTTTTGGCTTCCGCTGTTGGAGTGTTCACAGTAGGCGGTAGTTTATCTAGGGGACAGTCTAGGAGTTATCCTTGGGGTCGCCCTTATCGGGGCGGGTTCCCCTTTTTTTGCTGTGAGGTACCTTAGGGTGTATAGTTTAGGGGACAGTGCAGGTGTATTGTCCTTATCCTTTTGGGTGCTGTGTCACCATTTTTGTATGTCACAACAATTTTATTTTTTTTTCTAATAAAAGGTAAGTTTTAAAGGGGTAAAGGGTTTTTTTTTCGGTGGTATTTTATTTGATGTTTCTATTCCTGTAATCTACGTATGTGGGAAGTATTTTGCTTTTTGTAAAGCTTTATCTGTGTAAATGGCAGGGTTTGTTTCTACAAATATAGACTCCAGCGGCTGGTTGCGTGAAGCACAATGACGTCTTTTCAGATAAGGCATTAGCAGCAAACCGCCAATTCCCCCACCATCAAGTTAGCATTTAGGGATTTAACACGGTTACATAAAGAATATACCAACCTCCTGGTGGGAAGTACAGTCTTTGGAACCTTATATCCAACAGAGAATTGTTCCCAAGGGGACTGAGGATCACTCTTGCACCGGCAGAAAAAGGTTAAGGTCTGACACAGTGTTGGCAAGTTGGGAAAAGGAAGCCACTTGAGTTTCTCTGCGTTAGCAAATATATTGAAGAGGAAAAAAAAGGAG